>CBVK0101805397.1:0-12435 GCA_900067695.1 Picea abies
GAGGATGGGAGGTCTCATCATGAGCCGGCCCATTCTGTTCATAGGTATTTAGTGGTATGACATTGCCACTATCTGGTCACCAAACCAGGGCAGTGACCTTTGGTTGCATGGCCAAAGGAAAGGGGGTCTCATCACGAGCCAACCTTCTCATTTCTGAAAAGATACTAGTGGGTAACGTTGTCATCTCTGGCCACCAAGACAAGGCAGTGTCCTCTTCGTCAAGGTTTGTAGTAAAAATGAAATAAAAGAAAGATAAGGCAATAAGGGCTTGGAAAGAAATGCATCCATGACAGGTACAGCTCGCCTCCTACAAAGGCACCCACAGATGAAACCAACCCTTGGTCTGACTATAGCTTGACATCCCTGAACCACAACATCTCTTTTTACATGGTTTGAATGACCCTTTGAGGAAACTTTCCATTTCTTGTGGGTATTAGCCCAATAGGTTTCTCTTTTGGTTTCCTTAGCTTTGTATAGTGGGTCTGTGTAATATCTTTGAGCTCTTAGAAGATTTGTTAGGGATGTTGTGCATATATTTGATAATTTTAATGATGAGATGTGATTTACATGGCTATGATGTCTAGGACCGATGAGCCCCTAGAGGGCGTAGTCTTTGATGTGCAGGACCATGCTTGGCGGACAGGTACCAGAGGATCGGTGCACATGGGGAGATGATTAGTTCGGACCTCCATGGGGCTGAGAAGCCCAGTAGATGGACGTTGGGATGGTAGAGGTAGGACAGGGATGTGACTAGCACTTGCACGGAAAAGAAGAAGAACGCCCTCATCAAGACGTTTTGGCATAGATCATGGCTTATGGGGATCAGCCCCTGGTAGATGGGGCATGGACCTTGATAGACAGGGCACCACCAGTGCTAGTTGGACGACTTCTAGAGCATGTGGCAGCGTGCTAGAATTCTTGGGCATGTGTAACAGGTTGCTGGAGCCCCAAGAGGGGCAGCGTTTTGCTCATTGGATGGTTATTATGCCCTGAAAGGGCCAACGTCTCTCCTAAAGGGGCTTGACGCCTTCATTTTAGCTCATACTTTGGCATTTTAGCATGTAAAAGTGAGAGATGATTAGTTCGGACCTCCATGGGGCTGAAGAGCCCATCAGATGGTTGCTGGGATGGCAGAGGCAGGACAGAGTTGTGACGAGCCCTTGCATAAAGAAGAAGAAGGACGCCCTCATCAGGATGTTTTTGGCAGAGATTTGACCCGCGGGGATCAGCCCCTTGCAGATGGGACGATGGTCTTGGTGATCAGGATGCAACCCAGGACTAGTTGGACGTTTTCTGGAGCAGATGGCGGTGTGCTGGGCTTCTCTGGCACGCATAGCAGGTTGCAGGAGCCCTAGAGGGGCCAACATCTGGCTTACTAGATGTTGATTATGCCCTAAAAGGGCCAACGTCTCCCGTATAGGGGCCTGACGTCTCCATTTTCTGCTCATTTTTGGCATTTTTAGCATGTAATGTGACAAATAATTGAATAATGTGAAGTCAGCCTTGTCGGTTGTTTTTAATGACCAAATTTTAATTAAAGGTCATAAGAATGATATAAATTGAGGACGTTTTACCCTCATTTAGACATAACACAACTTGCTCTCTTGTGAGAGTGACTTCTTTTGCTCTTGTCTTGATTATTCTTGTCTTTTTAGAGTGAGGCGCAACTTCTTGGAGGATTATCTTTTGGCATATGGTGCTATTTATCATTGGAAGGTTTACAACTAGGATATGATTATGCTTCTTCATGAATTTGTAAGTGTTTTCTCATCAAAACTTCTTGAATGAATGGTTGTTTATTAAATATCTTGCATGCATAGTTACCTTGTTATTATTTGCTTAATCTTTAAAACCCTAGGGAGCCAACACACAAGTAGGTTGTGGCTTCATGTCCCCATGGTAAAATCTTTTAGCCATTTGATTAGAGAAGGTTTAGCCTAGCCATAGCTACACTAGCCATGCTCTTTTCTTGAGTTAGTTTTGAAGATAAATTGAAGAAAGAAGGCGTCCTAGGCCTAATTTGTTTTACACCTAGGGTTTGCTTCTAGGGTTTGAAAAGCCTTGTCTTTGAACAACACTTTTCAGCCATAGATTTGTGTTTACAAGCTAGCCGTTTTGCCAAAAGAGTCTTAAGGAAAGAATAAGGAGCCTTGGGCCTAGCCTTAGCTACACCTAATTAAGTCTTCTCTTCTTAGGGTTTTAGATCTAGTGGCCCTGCCATAGCAGCACCATTAGACCTAATCCTCTTGTCCTTAGGTTTGAATTTCTCCAAGCCATTAGTTTCACTCCAATTGACTCCATTAACCCAAGGCACTAGTCTAGAAGTATAAATTTCAGCTTTTGTGCTCAAAAACTCTTTTAAACCCCTTTCTATTTGAAACCCTAACTAATCTAGCATCTAACCCTAGTAGATTTACTAACCCTAACCCTAGGGTGACGTCTTAGCCTTATTGAATTCTTGTGTGCTCCAAAAGTTGCGGCTAGGTCACTCTTTGATAGCCATAAAGGTCTTAAGTATTTTCATTGGCTAAAATTGCAAAACGTTACCTTTTGGCCTCTCTAACTAACCTGAATTTTAGGGCTGACGTCATAGTGACAGCAGCAAAATTATAGGTGACATCACATTTGTTTGATCTTCTGCTTGGCTTAAAACGTTGTGATATTTGTCACCTTGTTGAATAGAATTTGAGTTGCTGATTATTCTCATAAGCTTAGTTGACAAAACACCCTTCTCATTGTCTATAATTTTGACCTAAATCTAGGGCTGACGTCACCTTATTTCTGCAATAGGGACGCAACAATTATATTTATTGTGAGCAGATTTATGATATGAATTGCATTGTGATATAATACAAGGTTTTGATCTTATACATTGAATGCTCATATCTCATGTGTATTTATTGAAGAAGTAATATAAGCCATTTGTCTTTGTTCAGTAATCATTGACTTCGTCAATAATTACATTTGATCATTGCTCATATATATGTTGAAGATAGTCTTTAATATTTGAAGCACTAACCACTGCAACACAGTTTAGTTTCATTTGTCTTGTCTCGCAAACAGGTGCCCTTATCAGTGGAATATCTTCTTTTACTATCTCCTTCTTGGCAGTAATCTGTGAAAGGGAACCTTTATCTTGACCCTATAAACTTTAAGCCCTCTCAGAACCCCAGATTACTAGGGACGTCTCCCTTGGACTAGCCATCCTAAATAGAAAGAGCTCCCCATCGAGGTGATAGTGGGTGGGGAAGCTTCTGTTACGCCAGTTTGAAGCCTTGACTCAAGCTACCTAAACCCTTCCTACAAACTGAGCGATAACATGTATCTCTGCCAATTCTTAGTCATGGTCAATTCACTTTTCTTGTAGGAATGCCAAACCTTTTGCTTCAAAAATAAATATTTTTTTCTTCTCTGCTATTATGTATAGATGTAAAAAAAAATTTGTATTTGTTGCCAGTCACTGTGCAGAGAAAGAGAATATGTCCACAGCTTATGTACAATCGTGTGGGTGAGACAAAATGGCCCAAAGAGGATCAATTCGCCCAATCCATGAGAATTCATCCTAGCAACATCAAATTCATGCCCATGCATATTTAGAAACGCCCAACAACATCTAATAGGCCCAAACACATTTAAAAACTACCCAGGAACATCTAGAAACGATCCAGACAATGTAAATTCCAACAACAATGTTTAAATTCAGCCCAAGCAATTGGAAATTCATCTCGGCAAATTGAATTCGCCTTAGCAATTAAAAATTCACCCAACTATGAAATGAAGCACTCAACAGTAAGTAATTCACCCCAACAATAACAAATTTAACCCAAAGAAGGAGAATTACAATCAGAGAGGTGAGATAAATTCACTAACAGCCATAAGGAACCAAATTAAATTAACAACAACTACTACTAGATAATCACAACCACTGATTTCAAAACTTGGGTGAAATGGACGGTCCACATTCCTATTGAATTTTCACTATGCTAGGATCAAGCATGAGGTTTATTTCAATTTTATCATTTACTTGAACCATAAACAAATGCAATTACACCATTCAAAAGTGTTGCAATGACCAAGATCACAAGAAGAAGTACCATGCACAAGAACATAAGAAATATCCTAGGAAACCCTTCTACTCAAGGGAAGAAAACCCAACAATTCTTTGCTATATTCTCAAGAGAAGATCCCCCAACCATAAAACCCTAATGCACACAAGAGGGTGCTCTACAACCTTGAAACTTGCACCCAAGAGAGGGGTGCACTTCAGCCCTAAAATGTACTTGCTGAAATTTCCAAATGACAAGTGACAAGTGTGTTTCCTCAATGGGGAAATCACCTTTATTTATACAAGACTAGACACAACAAAAGGTGTGTCTATTGGCACAACCAGACCGACCTCAATAACTCAGAAAATACTTAATTATTACAATAAACCTTAATTATCTTTCACATATGGTGGGGTTGACTTGTACCCTTTACATCACAATTAGGTTTACAAGTAAATATTACACTTAGACAATATAGCAAGGGATCCACACGTCCACTAGTGCTCAGCCACTAGGGACACACCCACCTATGCTTAGCCACAGGGACGTCATACTCAACAGAATCATCTAGAGTACCACATCGTCTCAACTCTCACATAGAGGAGAACGATACACCCATCACATGGGCACACCCAACCACTGGGGGACGACTCAACTCTCATAGAGGAGAATGATGCCCCAACCACTGGGAGATGACTCAATTCACACAAAGAGGAGAACGATGCCCCATCATGTGGGTATTCCCAACATTGGCCCCCCTCTCAAGTTGATTCAACTCAATCACAGAGAACGTATCTTGGAGGATGTCTCACGATGTTGCAATCATCAACACTCCCTCTCAGCTAGGGAGGCATTCTCCACCAAGCCAAGTCTCTCACGGAAGTACTCGAACTTCATCCTAGCAAGTGGTTTGGTGAAGATATTTGTGATCTGCTCATGTGTAGGAAGGTACTGCGCCATGTTTCTGATATAATGATATTTTTTCTCAATGTGTTTTGATTTATCGTAAAACATAGGGTTCTCAGAGAGCTTCACACAACTCTAGTTATCACAATGAATAATGGTAGAATCCATCTCATGATCAAATAAATATTTCAAGAGCTTGTGAAGCCACACTGCTTCACGGACTGTCACACTCAACGCTATATACTCTGCTTCTGCGATACTCAAAGCCACATAGCTTTGTTTCTTGCTGCACTAGGAAACCATGGCAGACCCCAAGGTAAAACAACAACCAGATGTTCACTTCTAGTCCACTGCGCTCCCTGCCCAATCTGCATCAGCATATCCTTGCAAACTCATGTATACACTAGAGGCATATCTCAAGCCATATCCAACTGTTCCTCGTAGATATCTCAATATGTGCTTCGTTGCTATCCAATGAGTTTGTATCGACTAACTCATGAACTAACTAAGCACATTCATTGCATAACATATATCAGGTATGGTGTTAATTAGATACATCAATGATGCAATCAACTGGCGGTATAAATGTGGATCAATCTCGCTTGAATCAGTAGAAGCCTCGTTCATTTTCTTCAAATCCATCACCATCAGTGTAGGCATGGATTTGCAGTCTGTCATACCAAACTTCTTCAATATCTCCACTATATATTTTCCTTGACTCAGGAAAATCTCATTAGTCCTCTGCCATACTTCTAGTCCCAAGAAGTAGTGCATCATACCCAGATCCTTCATCTCAAATTCAGAAGTCAATGCTCGCTTGCATTCAAAAATAATTCTTTCTGAACCGGTGAGATATAAGTCATCAACGTACAGGACCAAGATCAGACACTCATCACCAACAATGTGATAATATAGGTTTGGATTAGCAATGCTCTTGCTGAAGCCCAAACTCATTAAGAATCCATCCATCTTCTCGTGCCAAGGTGCCTACTTTAGTCCATACAAGGATTTATTCAACCTACACACATGCGATTTCTCTCCATGTATCATGAATCCCTTTGGTTGCTCGATGTAAACTTCTTCCTCAATCTCACCATTGAAAAAGGTTGTATTTACATCCATCTGATGTAGTTTCCATCCCATAGATGCAACTAGTGCAATGATAGTACGGATGGAAGTGTATCGAGATACATGAGAAAATGTCTCCTAATAATCAATTCCCTCCACCTGTGAGACTCCTCTGGCTACAAATCTCGCTTTGTATTTCTCGACACTTCCATCAGTTGCATTCTTTATCTTATAGATCCACTTGGAAGTCACTATAGAATTCCCTTCTGGTCTTGGAACAATATCCCACACATCATTCTTCATGATGGATTGATACTCTTTTTCCATGGAATCTTTCCATACCTGTTGACATGTTGCTTCTCCATGACAAGAAGGTTCAGTATCAATGATGTGGCTCATGGCTGAAAAATAGCTCAAAAATCTCTTTGGTTTCTTGATCTCTCAGAATGTGACTCGAGGAGTTGCATGTCCCTCTACCTCCTGTAGAGTTTGTTGATCCCATGAAGGCCTTTTATGGTCTACTGCAATGTCTCTAGGAACATCAACTAGAGCAGCTGGATCAATTGTAACAATGGTTGTCTCCCTCTGAATTGCTAAAGGGGGAGAGGGTATTGTCTCTTCCTTCTTCTCAAATAGTTTGACTCCCTCTGAAGTTTGAAGGATAGACATCTTCCTTTTCCTGTGTTGTTGACCCGGAGATATCTCATGTCTTCTCAGGTCCTCTATTGAATCTATAGTACTTTGATGGCCTCATGTACTAGGATAATAACCAAGATGACCTCCCATAGGGATAACAATCAAAACAACCTCTTGTACTAGGATAATAACTATCCAAGAAAATCTGTACTCCCGTACTAGGGATAATGGTCCAAGTCATGAGGGCTCCCACACCAGGGATAATACCCTTCATTATCAAAATGCAAGCAATTACAGAGTAATGATTAAATCAAATAAGGAATGTAGAGCAAAACTTACCCTAGTCTACAGTCAAGCTGAATATTGCTTTTGGTCCTCTTGAGAAAGGTCAGAGGAAGAAATCCTCATCTCTCATGTCTTCATCTCTCTGAGGTGGGTCTAGATCAATGTCAGCAGTGGATGCATATTGTCTTCCTCTCTTCCTGATAGGAAAATTTCTCACAAGGTGTCCATACTTGTCACATCTGAAGAACTAGATCTTTGACTTGTAATTTCTATGATCATAACCTAAAGCTGATGAAGTCTTCTCGCCTTTAAATGTTTGACTAAAGTTTCTTTTATTTCTTCCTCCTTTCTATGTATGAAAGGTAAGAGCATGATTGTCATCATGAGGAGAGTCTTCCACTCCTCTGGCTATAAGTATGATTTCCTCCTAGGTATAGTCTATCCATAGACGATCAAAAGTAGGTAGTTCTTCTCTACCTCTGATACTTTGAAGAAATGGTTCCCAATGTCTTGGAAGAGCATTGAGAGTGATCAAGAGAAGTTCTCTGTCTGATATGATTTCTCCAATGGCACTTAGCTAATCTCTGATCTATGACATCTTCATGAAGAAGATAACAATCGTGTCACCTTTTGTCATCTTGATATTTTGAAGTTGGCCCTTCAATGTAAGGGCTCTGAGAGTGTTGTTACTCTCAAACATATTAAACAATGCTTCATACATCTCACGAGTTGTCTTCAGGTTAGAAATATGAGGTAGGAGATGATCTCTCACTAAGTAGATGATTATCTTCCTTTCCTTGATGTCATCTTCCTTCCATTCTTCTTTCTCTTGATCGGTAGTTGTCTCTGGTAAAGCCTTTTGTATTACACTCAATAGTTCATCCTCTTCAAGGGTGATCTGAAGTCTTGAATTCCAGGAACTGAAGTTGCTTGATCCATCAAGCCTATCTTCCACCAAGGTTATGTTCTTCATGATTTGTAGATTCTTCCACAAACCCTTAACAATTAGGCTAGGAAACCTAACGGCTAGGCTAGGCTAGCAATATTAGGTTTCATTGGGCTTATGACTCCCAATAATAAGCCTTGAAAGTTAGAAGAACACTGGTGAGCTGAAAAGCTCCTTCAATGAGCTGCAGAAACTCTAAAACTAAAATTTCTGTAGAACATTGTGAAACCCTAGAAACCCTAGGGCCAAAAATCCAAAATGCTCGAAAATTCAATCTGAAGGTTGTTGGAGGTGCGTTGAAGGAGGTCCTACATGCCTATGCAATTTTACCCCCAATGCTCAATTATAAAGTGTTGAAACCACCAAACAAGAGAGGGTCGTACCTTTTTCTGGAAACCATAGGAGGGTCGTACGGTTCTGCAGAAAGGAGGATGACTTGCTTGAAGGATTGTATAATGGTTTCTTCAAGACCTATGCTCTGATACCATGTTGAATTTTCACTATGTTAGGCTCAAGCATGAGGTTTATTTCAATTTTAGCATTTACTTGAACCATAAACAAATGCAAATACACCATTCACAAGTGTTGCAATAAACAAGATCACAAGAAGAAGTACCATGCACAAGAACACAAGAAATATCTTGGGAAACCCTTCTACTCAAAGGAAGGAAACCCAGAAATCCTTTGATATATTCTCAAGAGAAGATCCTCCAACCATAAAACCCTAATGCGCACAAGAGGGTGCTCTACAACCTTGAAACTTATGCCCAAGAGAGGTGCACACTTTAGCCTTAAAATGTAATTTCTGAAATTTCCAAATGACAAGTGACAAGTGTGTTTCCTCAATGGGGAAAACACCTTTATTTATACAAGACTAGACACAACAAAAGGTGTGTATATTGGCACAACATGACCGACCTCAATAACTCATAAATAGTTAATTAATACAATAAACCTTAATTGTCTTTTGCATTTGGTGGGGCTGACTTGTACCCTTTACATCACAATTAGGGTTACAAGTAAATCTTACACTTAGACAATATAACAAGGGATCCACACGTCCACTAGTGCTAATCCACTAGGGATCCACACGTCCACTAGTGCTAAGCCACTAGGGACATGTCCACTTGTGCTCAGCCACATGGACGCCATACTCAACAAAATCATCTTGAGTACCACATCATCTCAACTCTCACACATAGGAGAATGATACACCCATCACATGGGCACACCCAACCACTGGGGGTTGACTCAACTCTCATAGAGGATAACGATGCCCCAACCACTGGGGGATGAATCAACTCACACGCAGAGGAGAACGATGCCCCATCATGTGGGTATGCCCAACACTGGGCTCCCTCTCAGGTCAACTCAACTCAGTCACAGAGGAGAACGTATCGTGGAGGATGTCTTACGAAACAATAATCATCAACAATTCCAGAGTTGTTGTGGCACTTCTTTTCCATTAAAATTCAGTTACTGGAAACCATTTATATCAGAACTCATTTTCAGGAAGCAATTTAAACAAAATTCATCAACCATAGACAAGTATCCATGATATACAGATTTATAGATGAATTCCACATAATAACAAACATATCTTCGAATGGATTCTCAATCTATTTATCTTGGTGATTTTTGATACAATGCTTTTATGGTATCTCATGCCTCTTTCTCTTATTGCCAACAAAATACCTTTGGGAATGAATGTACAAAAGGAAATAGAGAGAGTTGGGGCAATGGGAAGGCAAACAACCTGACCATTTGTTTCTCATTCCTCCTCTTCTCTCATTTCATTTTTGTTCTATTTCATCTATTTCTTTTTTTTTTCATCTATTTTGTTTCATTCACTTTACATTTGAATTATTTTAAAATGCTTGCATAAACTTCATCAATTATCGAAATGATTTTGAAGCTACTGAGTCTTACAACCATTATTGGTTCAAATCCATTTCAGATCACATTTCAATTAAATCAATTTCGATCAATGCTATCTTCTTCTCTGGAACGTGGCTCTGGCGGAGGCTCTTGGCTACAACTCTAACTCTGGCTCTGGCTTGTGGCTCTAGCTACTAGCTTTGGTCCTCAACTATGGCTTTGGCTCTTCTTCTAGCTCACTTGTTCCCATAGTGCAACAATCTTCTCACTGACTCTTAGCTCTGAACAATCTCGAAATCCAAACTCTAAGCTCAACACTCATTCATATCTTCATCTTTGACTTGGAGACAGTCCATCTCAGTTACCAACAAAGCCAAGTTGAATGTTGGTTTTTTCAATGAGACCCTAGCATGCTACCATCACATATCATTCCCTCAAAAGGATGTATGACATGCATTCTCTTGGTAGGATCAGTTGCTCCCCAGCATGGAAACAACTCTCTATGGCTTGCACATGCTTGCAAGCACGTCTTGAAGTTCTCCAAAAATCCTCCCTCGATGGTTATTGACCTCTGTGCATCAGTCTCTGGCACATATTCGGGAAGGAAAACTTCTTTTGGAAAATGGTAGGTAGCAATTGGAATGGTTCTACCTTGGTGGTCGGCATCCATTCGTTGTCCTCTTCAATAATGATGCATACCTTCGGTGATGCTATCTCCCTTTGGACAACATCTTCTCCTTGAATTGGAGATACATGCAACTCTTCACCTCCTGTACTCTTCACTCTCCACACCCTTTTCTTGATTGTGTGGATTATGGGGTGAAGCTCTAGGTGAATTTGCCAACACTTCACTTCCCAATGTCCACTCAACTTACAATGGTGGAAAACATTTGTGTGGCTTCGACAAGGATTTCTTGACATACTCCTCCTCTCCACATGCATTTGTGTATGTTGTTGGATTGGAGAAGCCTTCTTTCCATTTAACTTCTAAGAAAAAACATGCCTACATAGCATGGCTTGCTTCTTCCAGTAGGATGCCTCACAATGGCCTTTCTTTCTACAATGTGAGCATGTATCTGCATACCAACAAATTTCTATGGTATGGCCTCTCTTCTTGCAGTAGTGACAAACAAGAAATTTCTTGTTTGACATAGACCTCCTAGTCTTCTTCTACTTCTTGTTGTCATTGATTGTCTTGTTGTTGTCTCTAAGTGTAGGTGTGGGCTGAGTATGGGATTCTTCATTGTTTCTCTCCTTCAATATGCCGCAAGGTTTAGGTGGTAGTGGGCTGACAACTTTATTCATTGGTGTTTCTCCTTCTTCCAATGAGCAAATTGACTCTTGCATGACTTGTTACTTCACGAAAATGGTATTCATGGTGATAGAATTTTCACTTCTTCCATCAAATCCTAGGCCTTCATGCTTGGCCCAGGGTGTGACTACAATGGGGCTCAGGATGTCTTATCTCCTCTTTCCTATCCCTTGTCCATCATATCCCATTTTCCTTACAATTTTAGAGTCAATACCCTTGGTATGCTCCTCAAATTCACCAAGATTCTCTTAAGATATTTATATGAATGGTGAGCTTACTAAGGTGGCCTTAGTCATGGTACTAGCATCTGTAGGGGAAATTGACGGTTGCCCTGCTTCTATGTGCTCTTGGACAACTACTTGAAGCCTTTCCAAGGCCTTCTCCTTCTCTACCAACTGTTGTTGTAGTTGCTCCATCATCTGCATGAGCCTATCCTCTTGCTCATTATCCATTTGGATGACCTTCTTGTTGATATTATGGTAGCCGTGGGAGGTATTTACCTTCATGTGTAAACCTGACAAGAATAGATTATTTCAGGAAGCAAGAAGAAACCCTAAATAACCCTAGAAGACTAGTCGGCTCAAGAGAATGATTTATATTAAGTTATTAGTCTCCAAGAGAAGAATTCGGCCCAAAAAAGTGACTTGGAGGACTATAAATAAAGGGGACTTGAGCTCATTTTGTACACACACCTCACAACTGCAGTGGTATGCAAGTTTGGAGAAGAGCTACAGTTGCAGGCTGCATCTGCTGCAACTAGCCAATTTCGGTTTTGGCTGGGATTCTCTCTTGTTTATGGCTTGGACTTTCTACTTGGCCTCTTCTGGTTATTCTTGCTTGGTGTGCTATCCCTAGAGAGAGGTGTGTTATCTTGTTTGGCTATTTAGCCTAGGGTTTGCTTCCGGAATGATTCTCTGTCAAAGTTAAGGTGCTTGAGGCTGGCTTCAGCCTATGGTTGGGTGACAATATTGTTATATTGTCTATGGTTAAACAAGCACATCCATTACTTTCTAACAGGTTATGGGCCCACACTATCTTCGACCAGTCTAACCAATGGAAGATAGATTGGGAGTACTTTCTCAGTTGCAGTTGTAGTTGCAACCAGTTTTTGTTGCAACAACGAAACCCTAAACCTCTCGTTGAGGCACCTTGAGTGAAGAGATTGACCTAATTTCTAGATAGACTAGTGTGCCCTAGCCTAGCGCATCTCCTGGTACTCTCTGCAAGCTAAGACGCCAAGTTTGAGCTTTTGGTCAAAATCAAGGGTTGACCAAGTCAAAATAATTATGACTTACTCTATGAAGTCAGAAAACAAGTTAGAAGGGGCTTCTAACTTTAGAGCATGGAAGACAAGGATT
>CBVK0101805401.1:0-15107 GCA_900067695.1 Picea abies
CCACTATCAACCAGAATGATGACCTTCTGATGCTTGATGTAACTGATTAGCTTGAGGGTTCAGGGAGAGGAGAATCCAGTGAGAGCATTGAAGGAAATGACTGGTTCTACTTCAGGAGGGTCTGAGGGAGGTGTTATGTCAGTGGATTCAGGTGATTCAAACATAGAGGGAGTTTCTTCATCTTCTTCCGAAATCTCCTCGGAGATGGCCATAAAAATATTTTGTTCTTTACACTTGTGGCCCAGTAAATATTTGTCATCACAGTTATAAAAAAGGCCTTTGAGTTGGCGTTCAACCATTTCAGCCCAGGTCAATTTTTGGATCTTTAGTGGAGCAGAGGGAACAATGGGATTTACTAGTTTAGGGTGAGGGATGAAGGAGGGTTTGTGGTTTTAAGAAGATACAACCTGTTGTTATTCTTTAGCTCTTTTGGTAGCCTCCACCCAAATCTCGGGCCAAGCCATGAGGACATGGGCCCAAATTTCATCCTTGAGGCCGCTGATAAAACATTCTCGGAAAAAGGCATCAGACATGCCCTCTGTTCTAAAATCCAGGAGCTCAAAGGTAG
The DNA here is from genome assembly GCA_900067695.1 of Picea abies. Lineage (NCBI taxonomy): Eukaryota > Viridiplantae > Streptophyta > Pinopsida > Pinales > Pinaceae > Picea > Picea abies. Next base: position 569 of record CBVK0101805401.1, read on the forward strand.
CTATAAAGTCTTCCACTGTTCCTAATTGTTTCAACTTTGTCAAACGGCCCAAATGGTTGGTGTCAGTGTCAAAGCATTCATAAATCTCTGCCACAAATTGTGTCCAAGCAATATACCCTTGACGCGAAGTTTTTCTCCATTGCCACCATTGCTTATGTTCTTGATCTAGATGGAGAACACCATACTGGAGTTTGGCCAAGTCATCTATAATGTTGTATAAAGAGAAGTAATGTTCCATCTGAATATATTGTTAATATTGATCTTCTAATATATTGTTCTACCTATGTGTGGGTTAGGACCCTAACAATATCTTGCATATCTATTTCTTAGAAAATACGATGTTCAAAGAGAAACTACACCTATGGAAGAACAACAAAATAAGGATTGTTATCATGATGACTACAAGTCAAGAAGTACACATGAAAAGATGAAGTACATTGACAATCCTTGATAACAATTCCTACGGAGGCTATTAACATAAGTAACATTTGCAAGATAAGTCGAAATTAGAACCAAACCTGAAGAAACATGGAAGAAATAAGGATGCAGACAAAAGTGTGGACTCTCTTAGATGGAGGGAGCTGACTATATCATTACAAAAGAAGAGCATGCATAAAGAAAGGATTAGGAGGGAGCTAATCCTAGATAATATGATCCATTGAAGATTATAAAATATCTCTCCATGTTCCCATCAATGGTAGCAACCATGAAAAGAAACACGTGTTTAGTTTGACCTCAGAAGAATTCTTCTTAGAAAAGAATCCTTGGTTGTCCATCTACATCCTGAAAGGAAGAAGTTAGAATATTCAAGGCATGGAATCTATAGAAAACTCCACGGACCCAAGAGATAAAGAGAAACATGAAGAAGAACATGAAGATTCCAAGAGAGAAAGAAAATCCAGAACAACTAGTCATTATATCAAGAATCACAAGACTACCAGCTTAATCTGAACCCTCTAGAAGCAATCAAGCAGAAGAAATGAAAGTTGTGATGAAGAACAATGTATGGAAAACTTATGAATGAAAGCATTGTGAGATACATAACTAAAGGTTCTCCCAGATGGAGGGAGAGGACTATGATGATAGTTTGTTCCAGACATACCTCTACCTCAGACATTATATCTCATACAATATCCATGGGTTGGAGTTTACATCACACGAATGTAAGGACTGTTCTCCTCAACAGAGTAATCAAACAAAGAATCATATAGCAAACTCAAGGTTTTGAGATATACTAGAAATAGACTCTTACATGCAGATGGAAGAAGATCTTGTATAGATTCAAACAACTTGGTACAGAGCCTCCAATGCACAACAAAAGCATGGTGAAAAACCTTCTATAACACATATATTGTATCCGAATGGTTACTCAGAAGTTCAGGATAATGGATTGCTAATCCATAACGAACACTCATGATGACAAAAGAAGTGACACTTGGATATGTTCTAATTTGAGCTCTGCCACGATGTTATAAGCTAGCAGGAAACAAAAGAGTTGAATCCAACTATGATATACTATAATGATCAAAGATATACGAAGCGTCCAGAAAAAATCAGTGTTCCAAAAAGACCGAAGTACACTGAGATCAAGCATTACATTCTCTGTGATGAAGTCCAGAAAAGAAAAGTGTTCTCCAATATATCTCCATGGATGAGCAGATAAGCAGATATTTTGGTAAAGTCTCTGTCTAAGATGAAAGAGTTTGAGTACTCAAGAAACAAGATGGAGCTCATGAAGACGACTTCCTTATTGAAAAAAAAAGAAGAGATGACTCCCAAGTTGGGAGGGAGCACTGATGTGTTATTGATTTATGGAAAGTCATTTTTCAAGTTCGAAAAATGATCTAGGATGAGCAGTTCCTTTTCAGTTCGGAAAGTGGTTTCAGATTTCTGACGGACAAGCATTTTTCCAATTCAGAAAATGGTCCAGATCGAACGGTCATTTTCGTAATGAAAATGGTTTGATTGATTGTTGATGTACCATAGATAGTGATTCCCCTTGTGGCCAGTGTGGGGGAATGGTCTAGGACAGTCTTTCTTCTTGATGATCAATCTCACTAGTGGTCAAGAAGACTGGTCTACCTCGCCGAACAGTCATTCTTTTGAAGCTCACAGTTGTGAGCAGTTTCGAAGAATGGTTTTTTTTGGAGGTTGGTGCAGGACAATAATTTCCTTAGGAAATGGTCCGGACAGTCATTCCGTAGGGCAGATTCATTCTCTCTAGGTTTCACTTTGTTTAGTGCCGGAGGAATGGCCTAGATAGGTGAATGGTCTAGGTTTAGCAACCAGGGACATGCATTCCCTAGGGAAGACTCATTCTCTCCAGGTTTCACTTTGTTTAGTGTCGGAGGAATGGCCCATATAGGTGAATGGTCCAGACTCAAAAATCAAGGAAGTTATTATTTTATGCTTGAGAATAATAGTCCAGTAGCTCATGACTTGTGTTTTACCTTCTGAGGGAAGATGCTCTTCCATATCTCATAGATGTAAGTGGAAGAATGGCCCAGATGATTCAGTTTATATCATGACATTTTTTTTCGGTGCAGGTTGATATAAGATGATATGATTTCCATGGAGATTGTATGTCTCTGGATAGTAGATATATGCTACTATGGTGGACGTGTTCCACTAATTATGACTATATGTCACTGATCAAGTATTTGTGTGCTACTTGGTGTGGTAGTATACCATTGGATTGTAGTTGTGTACTACTATGGATAGACACAGTTGTGTTCTATTGAATGACATTATTTTGATTGCCTTGTAGACTATCAATAGTCTTGAAAATGATTATCAACTAGATGAATGGTCAGTGTGCTGATGGACTGATATTTTCCAGGTGAAAAATGGTCCAAGACAATTATTCTTCTAGAACGTATGTCTAGATTAGAAGAATAGTCCTTGTAGCTCGTGGTGTGGCTTCCAACATCTGTTGGAACAATTATTCTTCTAGGACATATGTCTGGATTAGAATAATGGTTCTTGCATCACTCTTTGGAGTGAGTGACTTATCCAACATCATGTCTGATTACTCAGATGGAGTATGTTTTCGTGAGATGATGCAGTTGATATTGTCAGATGACACTGATAGTGATGATGGTGCTCGTGATCTAATCATGAGATAGTCTATACGACTATGATGATGCTACTAGGTGAATGGTATGTTTGTTCTCAATACCATTAACTTCAATACCTCCCTATCTAGGAGGGAGTGTTGATATTATGGTAGCTACGGGAGGTATTTACCTCCATGTGTAAACCTAACGAGAATAGATTATTCTAGGAAGCAAGAAGAAACCCTAAATATTCCTAGAAGATTAGTTGGCTCAAGAGAATGATTTATATTAAGTTATTAGTCTCCAAGAGAAGAAGTCGGACCAACAAAGTGACTTGGAGGACTATAAATAAAGGGCGCTTGAGCTCATTTTGTACACACACCTCACAATTGCAGTGGTACGTAAGTTTGGAGAAGAGCTGCAGTTACAGGCTGTAGCTGCTGCAACTAGCAGATTTCGGTTTTGGCTGGGATTCTCTCTTGTTTATGGTTTGGAATTTCTTCTTGGAATCTTCTGGTTATTCTTGCTTGGTGCACTATCCCTGGAGAGAGGTGCACTATCTTGTTTGGCTATTTAGCCTAGGGTTTTCTTCTGTTGACGGGCGAAATTGTTCGTCCGTTAATTGAGAGAGTGGAACCAGTCCGGGGTTGTCTAAATAACCCAAGCCGTTTGGAATGAACCACCCTGACGGGTTTAACGGCTCTATTGGCCGCTCTAAGGTCTCATAAGAAAACCAAAGAGAAAACTAACCTAAACTAACTATTCTATCTAAAATAAATAAAACTAACTAAAACTAACTAACAATTAAAATAATTAAAACTAACTAAAACTAATAAAACTAACTAAACTAACTAACAATAAAAACAAACTAAAATAACTAAAACTAAATGAAAATTATACTAACTATTCTACTATTATATACAATCTACTAATTACTATTATACTAACTCAAATCAACTATCTAATTTATCAGCTGCAATATTACTTATTCACAAATGTACACTATAAACAGCCTACAGATTTAATAAAATCTGTAAAAATCAATGCTTTCTGTCCTAAGACAGCCAGGGATCTTTTTTTATTTTTATATTTTATGAATAAGACATAAAACTACTGAAATTAAACGATCTCATATACTAACTCTAACTTAAACTAATATCTGAATTAACTACTAATAAAAACAATAAACAACAGACTAGCTAACCTGGAAGCGCTCCTAGTTTATCCTACGTATGATGACTTCGAAGCTGGTCGGAGTAAGTAAACTCGCACCGGTTAATCCCAAAGCTTTTCGTAAACGATCAGCTGTGCTTCTCTTCAAGTTATTTACAAGACAAACAAGACATAAAAGAACATAATAACTTTATGATTATAAATCTCTGCAATAAGGGAAACCTGTTATGCAAAAACTTATATTTAACAATTCAATTTATGAAGAAGATAAACCTGTCATTCACAAACTGAATTAGACAATTATTATATCTTTTATACACTTGAAAGAAACTAGATATGGATTACAGTAATTAAAATTATATCATTTGCACATGATTGAGATAGCTAAAGTAGTCATAAACCATATACAAATTGATATACACAACATGAAACAAAATGCTGATATAATGAGAAGCTAAACCTATGTCAAAACACCAAATTCTGCTTTAGTCTGTATTAAAACTCCATATCCTTGTTCTCCCACGAATGAGGATGAACCTTATTACAAAAATCATAAGTATATATAAGTCTCTCCACAAGGTAAAACCTCCCTATGGATAATATCAAAATGTTTTACATAATCTGGGAAAAATCCCAAAATCAACTAAACTGGGAAATCAAGATGCAAGAGAAATCTTTGAAATATCCCCTAACTGCTCATAAACTCAACTGCAATTTCGAATTTACCTGCAATAGAACACAATTATCAAATTAGAGAGATATTTCAGTAACAAAATAATAAAAATTTGATCCTACAGACTTAGCTACAGAATCATCTGATTCTGTAGCTAGTCTAAAATAGCAAACAGGACCAGATAGAAATCAAACGAAATCTTTTTAAAACAATCTAATTTAATTTTCTTTTAATGAAGATTAAAATCGAATTACTAATGGTTCAAGCAAATTTATCATTCAAATCAAACCAAATCGAAAAGGATGTAGTCGAAACAGGATAAGAATGCTCTGTTTTTAGTTGCCATAGAATCAGGTCAAATAATAACCACACTGTTTCATATCCAAATGCAATTACAAGTAAATCGTATCATATAAGATACGATGTAATCAAAATCGATATAGTTATAATCAAACACAATCATAATCGATTGGTTATAGTTGTGCATAAAATTCATATTTTGTTTTAATCAAATATCAAACTGTTACGATTATAGTCAAAATGAAACATGCATAACAACATCCACTAATCTTTGCCATAGACTTCGATCGCTGAGTGTCAAACAGTTAACAGATAGGATCAAATAGCAATCACAACCATCATTGACTCGTTATAGTCATAGCAATAGATTGATATCATTCAATCAAGTGCAAAGATAGGTAACTGTTTCGATTGTATTCAAATGAAATCATACTCAATGAGTATAGACCCAACGAATTTCGTTATTGATCACCACACAGTCAACAGACAAGATCGTGATAGAATCAATAGAATTCATAATATAAACTGGGTAAATAATCAAAACGAATATGGTTGAGTTTAATTATAGAAACAAATCGTGAGACTGGATACAGTTAATTTCATTCCTCAAATCGAATTCAAACGATATATTTGTTGCAATCTGATAACACAGTCTGAATCGATTTGATTGGGTATAACAGCTACGATTCGTATCTATTCGCAATTCGGTCATGCAATAACAGAATGGTATTCGAATTGGTCAGAAGACATAGAATATACAATCACAACAGTTAACCATAATTTCCAACCATATCGCATAGAATATAACCAATTCGAAATGAGATATTGACTGTGTTCAAAATTGGAATACCAAAACAGCCTGTGTTTAGAAAATATTAACAACTTCGATTATCAATAGAGTATTTGATTAAAGCTAAATTAAAACAAATCAAATCTATCTCACGATCACTCGAATCAAAGCCAAATCCAATCAAAACTTAAACGATAATAAAAATTGATTTATCAAAACAAAATTATATACAATGGTACATGCTTGTGTGACAGAGCAGATCCACGGTGTAAACAGAGTTTATGAGTATGTCATATAAATAGGTGAAAGTCATACCAGTGAGGCTGTTCGAGCTATGCCAATTTTGAATTGATGACTGATGTAGCCGACTCCACGTTTTTAAACAAAATCGAACCTGTTGTTCGCTGTTTCTTATCAGTGGATGGCATCTTCGCCTTTTGACTGGTGAGCCTTGCAACTTGATCCTCCAGAGCATGAATTCTGGACTGTAGCATTGGCACATCAAGGTAATACCTTTCCAACCATGAGCCACACTGATCACATGGTGGAGCAGCTGGTTCGGCTAGAGCAGGAGGGGGTTTCGACGAGTCAACTGGGGTTTCACAAGGTATTTTGATGCCTAGATAATTAGGGTCACTTTGCAAGCAAGGTGGTAGATTCTTCACAAAATCATATGCGGGTTTATCACACAGACCTTCTGAATAGGGATACTCACTTGCCAGGTAACGTTCAACCTCTGAGTCAGAATCTTCACTCACCATAATAGGGTCAGGGTTGACAGGTGCTTTTGGTTTGTTTCTTGCCATGCGAGAGATTAACTGGGTGTTCTTCTTGTCTTTAGAATTGGCAGTGGGTTTGGCTTTAGGCCTTTTATCCACGAGTTTAGCAGCTTCGACATGTACAGAACCGGGTAGGTCAATAGGAGAATCGGGTAGGGGTTTAGGTAAAAGGGCACTGTAAGGCACATGGGGTACTGATTTGCACTCGCTCACCACAGGTTTGTCAACCTGTGGTGGGCTTGAGTCACCAAAATTATTGCGTTTAAGAAAATCCTCTCAACAGTCTCGGTGTAACCCCAACTTACAAACTATAAGCATTTTAATTAACCCAAAATGAAAAAGACTGTTAAACATTTTAAATAGACTCCTATGCAAGTAGTAAGGCATATTAAGCTCATAGCCCATGAAAACCATAAGTAGCCAAAGGTGGTACAAGAAAACGAAACCATACCGGCCCTTGCAGGTAATGAACTGCTTGGTTACCATCAGCAAGTCATGCCAGCGTTGCTTGAGCATATTTGTGGGCAAACCCTTGTCACAAGAACTCACCCTTCGTGACTGGAAGAGTAATGTCCACAGGACATCTTCCACTTTGCAATTTTTTGACCATTTTTGTCCGACAGCAGGCAGACCGGTAGCTAAACTAAGAAATTGCTCATCAATTTCTAATTGCACATCCCCAACCTTGGCTCGGCAGCCATCGAAGGTTAATGCAAATTGCTGAGCCATGCTAGGGTTATAGCCATCAAACTTTCGTATGAATGAGAGCCATCCGAATTCCTCCAGGTTGTTGTAAGCACCATCGAACATCAACAATGCCTGGCTACCATTGGGCTCAGCCCTTACGACCGGAGCCATGGTGCGGGCGCATGGTAGGGTTTGGACTGAACACAACAATACACAGGGGAAAAAATAGTTATGGCTAACAGCTGCAAGCACTCAAAGGGGAATGAATTAATGTATGCGTGCGAAGGTGGTGGGATTATCACCACCATGCAGCATATTAATGACATAGTACAGTGTTGTTCAATCACTCATAATATCGTTTAAACCATACTAATCGGCCAACCCGAAATTTCGAGCGGTTGATAATCATATCAACGTGCCATTAATCAATGTAAAACCAAAACATATATCAATGTGCCATAGTATAATTCAAACCAAAGTAAAAATCAAATGTTTCACCAACGCGCCATGTGTATAATCAAACATTGTCATTCAATATGAAATCAAACTCATATTTGACCCATGCGCTTTTTGCATAATCTAATGTTTTGATCAAAAGTTTTTTTTTTAAAACATGGTGACAATAGATAAAATCGATAAGTCAAGAGCTTATAATAGTAAGGATCACATCATATAAAAACCTTTAATCCACCATGACCCCTATATAATCAAGTATAATTCATCAATCAACATGCTCAATGCCTTATCAATTAAATAAAAATCAAGTTGCAAAATCAGAGTGAGAATAGGCAAATGGACATAGTTTGAAAAATAAACCAAAGGTAAGTACCAATCAGCATATCAATGAGCAGATCATGACAATTCAAATAACGATGGAGGATTTTTCATGCTTTCAGTCGTGAAAACGAAATCAAGACCAATTTCCAAGTGTCGCAAGAGATGGAAATGTCATCTTTTGCGAAATGCGACAGAAATTTGAAGTTCATAGGTGTAGGTGTAGGCAGCTTTTAAGGCAATTAAAAAAAAATTTGAATTGGTTGCCAACAATGGTGACACACTGGGAGAAGAAGTTATCTTTGTTGAAAGAAACAAATTTAGATTAGGACAGCACAGAAAAATTCAACTCAAAAACAACAACCAGAAAATCGTACAAACATCATCATTTACTATCTTTTCCAGCGATGTTTTAAAAGACGCAAACTAATAACAGTCTTAAGATCAGCAAGTCATGATTTTTATGATAAAATCTTCAATACTGTTGAAATGGCCACTGCTGCCAACAGGCATCCATAGCCTCGACAAGGTTTCCATTTAACCCACTCGGACGTCTGTATCCTTTAAAGAAGTTCTAGATCAGAATGAAGGACTTTTAAAAGAGGTTTCTTATAATTTTTACAGATTTTCTTGTACCCCGGCGAAGTTGTCTTGGTGCCATGCTTGCATTTACCCGCTGCCAGCAGACCTGTTCAGTATCCCGGCGGGTCTACAAACACTTCCCACAACTCTTATTAATATTTTTATTTTGTTTTTCTTTTATGTATAGCTGAGCGGGGTGACGTTGAAAAATCTTGATATTTTATCATATTTTTTCAGACCTCATCGGAATTTCTTGATAATGTCCTTTATTCAGGTCCAGAAATGTTTTATTTCTAAAACAACTTGCTATGACAGGGAGACATACTTTTTGAGTCATTCCTTTACGGAAAAGGGACAGCGTAAAAAGATAAAGATGATCATGACGAACTTCACTCAGAGATTGAAATTAGTAACTTTCTTTCAAACAACAAAATTTTTTTTTTTAACATAAATATCATTTTTAGAAATATATCATTGATGTTCGTACAATCTTTCAGAAGTTATTTCAGCGAAGAAATTTTCCCATGGTCTTTGTCTGAATGGCTCAGCGCACAATTATGCATATGTTCCAAAAACACAAAAACTGATCATTCAAATCAAAACCAAAAACGAAAATAAAGGCAAAAATAAAAACAAAAGGAAATATTTACATAATGTACAAGGGTAGAAATCAAGCAAAGTATATTTTCAGGGCTTGGCCATTCATCGGATAAGTGTCAAGCTTCCCTTCAAGATTCTGTAAATGAAAGGAACTAGGACCCAACTTTTCAGCAATCAAAAATGGCCCAAGCCACAAATTTTGAAACTTGGTGTGTTCACCCTTCCCTTCGTGTGGTTTGTCCCACTTTAAGACGAGATCGCCTACTTCAAAATTCCTATCAAAAGCAGAAGTAGAATCGAACCAGCTTTTAATCAATTATTGATGTTGATCTAATTTACTCTTAGCTTGGGTTCTTACTTCTTCTAACTTCATCAAAGCATTAATACGGCTTTCTAAAGGGGGACAATCTTCTTCTTGAACTTTTTGTGCCAATTGGAGCGAAGGAAGAAGAATGTAAGGTGGCAGAATGGCTTCTCTGCCATAGACGAGAAAAAAGGGGGAATTACCTATAGCATCTTTGGGTGTTACCCTATCATCCCATAGTGCATTCAGCAGTGTGTTGTGCCAGTTCTTGTGATTTTTAGCCACGGTTCTCTTGATAATTTTGATCAAGTTCTTGTTTGTTGATTTTGCTAGGCCGTTACCTTGGGGGTAATAACTAGCGGAATACTTCATCTTTATTCCCTTTTCTAAGGCGAACTCACTCATCTCAAGAGAAGAAAAGTATGAAGCGTTATCAAAGACTAGACAATCAAGGATCCCAAAATGGGTGATGATATTCGAGTTTAGAAAAGCGATAACTAGATTTGTGTTAACAGTTCGCAGCGCGGCGGCTTCAGACCATTGAGTAAAGTAATCAGTGGCTGTCACAATATATTTGTGCTATTGTGAGGATGGAGGGTTAATAGGACCAATGATATCAAGGCCCCATTGCTGGAAAGGAGAATCGACTGAAACGGGTTGCAAGGGGAACGCTGGTTTTTGCAATCGCCCTGATGCTTTCTGACAAATGATACATTTATGGCACAAGGCGTGGGCGTCCCTAAAAAGCATGGGCTAGTAGTAACCGGCTCTTAAAACCTTATGAGCAGTGGTGTCGCCACCGAAGTGACCACCAGCTTCTCCTGCATGCAACTCAAGCAAGACTTTCTCTGCTTCGTCCTTTTCGAGACAACGCATCAGTACGCCGTCAAAATTCTGACGAAACAGTATACCGTTAACTAGATGAAAGGAGGCGGAATTTAGTCTCAACGCTCTTCTTTTGGCTGGGTCAAGGTGACGGGGTGCTGATCCACATTGAAGGCAGTGTCTAATATTGTCGTACCAAGGACTTACGAGGTTTTGTGCACAATAAATCAAACTTTGATCGCGTTGTTCTAGGTTTGACGTATCACTATCTTCTTGCTGTTCGGTCTCTGAATAAACTACCAACTTACACAACCCTTGGCCTCTCATGATCTGTGCTGGGGTGATTTCCAAGTCATACTCCTGCAAGGAGGTGACCTAGTTGGCTCTTTTCTCTCTTAACTCCTTTTTCACTAACAAGTTCCTTACGGCAGGGTAAGGGACAATGACCTTCGTTATTGACTTCAAAAGATAAGACTGGAAATGCTTAACTGCCTTGAAGACAGCGTAGGCTTGCCGATCGACCACTGGGTAGTTAAGTTCAACACCTTTGAAATCAGATCTCATAAAGGAGATGGGTACTTCATTGTTCTCGGAATTCTTCTGAGTTAGGACCGCTGCATAGGAACGATCAGAGGCAAAAGTATAGAGTGTAAAGTCTTGAGAGAAATCAGGGCTCATGAGAGACGGAGCGTCTATTATGGCCTTCTTTATAGCATTGAAATATTGGTTTTCTATGGGTCCCCAGCGATAGTGGGTGTCTTTCTTAATCAGGTTCTGGAGAGGCCTGACCATTTCGGAGAAACTGGGGACAAATCTTCTCACGAAATTAATTTGGCCTAGGAAAGACTGCATGGATTTTTTGGAGGTAGGTGGGAGAAGTTTTGCGATGACTTGGGTCCTTTCGGGGTCAATAATCATTCCATCACTAGACACAATGAATCCTAGTAATTTACCATGTTCTACTGCAAAGGTGGACTTCTTGGGGTTCAGGGAGACGCCATATTTACGACATCGTAGCAGAATGGCTCGTAAGTGAGCTAGATGATCGTCTTTGTTTTTAGAATAAAAGGTCACATCATCTAAGTATACTACTACGGAATGATTGATTAAGCCTCTAAAATCAATGTCCATTGCTCTCTGAAAGGTAGCACCAGGATTAATCAATCCAAAAGGCATTTTGCGATAAGCATAAGTGCCCCACGGGGTACGAAAGGTAGTTTTTAATTGGTCTGGCGGAGACATCAAGACTTGGTTGTATCTAGAGAAACCATCTAGTAAGGATAGCCTCTCGGAACCAGATACTTGTTGTAGGATCTGTTCCATGGGAGGGACAGGATAATTATCTTTATCAGACGCTTTGTTGAGGTTTTGGAAATCGACACAAAGTCGAATTTCCACGTTTTTCTTCCGCACTGGGACGAGGTTGGATACCCATTGAGTGTGTCTAACAGGAAAAATTATTTTAGCACTTAGGAGTTTATTCAATTCTTTTTGTACAGTCGGTTCTAGTTTAGGATGCATTTTCCTCAGTTTCTGTTGGAAGGGTAAAGTTTGGGGTTTCATTGGGATGACATGCTGTATAATATTAGGATCGAATGTTTTAAGATCATCATTAGTCCAAGCAAAGACATCCTTGAATTCTTTAAATAATTTAACAAAAGCAACTTTTTCTTGTTTGGAACATCCCAAGCCTAAGTTGATACACTGAGGATTTTCATTAGTTCCTAAATTGACTTTTTCATAAGACAATGAGGAACTATTGGTTTTACAATTGACCGTCTTTTTAAATTTATCTCCAAAATCATAAAACTTTTCTAGTCTAACAACAGATTTGGGTATGGAATTTACCATGTCCGATAGAGCTTCAAGAGATTTCGTATTAGGTATTACCGTAAAGTCGTGAAAATTGTCGTCGTGTGTTTGTTCATCTATCACAGCGCCTTGAAAGGTTTCTTCCATGTGCAGAAAGTTAATGATTTGTTGATCATCGTCAAATACTCCCCAGTTTGTGATATTGTTAGGAACAGATGGTCGAAACAATAACTCCACAGAGAATGCGTTTGGAGATAAGCCTTCTGCAGGAAGAAGTTTAGAGGCAACATTAGCTAGTATATCTGCTTCAACATTATTTAATCTAGGGATGGAATTTATATTAAAAGCAGAAAATTTATTTATTAAACTCCATACCTCAGACTGGTAACATTTGAGATGCGGGGAAAGACAGTGTATAGAATCTCTCACCTGCCTGACCACTATCTCAGAGTCGTCGAATACAATCAGATTTTGAATGTGCATGTCCAAGGATTTTCTGAGACCTTGCAGTAAAGCCTCATATTCTGCAATATTGTTAGTACATTCAAATTCTAACCTACAAGCTAATAATGTTTTGTTACCTGCCGGATCGATAATGATGCAGCCTGCACCAGCTCCTTCTTTAGACTTGGAACCGTCGAAATATAAAGACCAAATTTGATTTCCATCGGGCTCACAGGACTGTTGGATAGAAGTTGTTGGTTGCGTACATGCTATGATCTCGGATTGTTGTTGCGAATTGTTGATAGGTGAAGATTCAGCCGTGAAATTTCCGAAGAAGGTGTCCATCCCTTGGACTTCAGGTGAATCCCACCATCCTCATGATAAATGAAAAGATGTTGCTGCCCCCTCCTCTCCCTCAAGTGATTCTTCCCAATCCGTTTCATCCCGCATGCACTTGAGAGATGATTGCTCTCACGTTATCAATGAGATCAAGCGTAAAGGATCCACATAGCCTAAGGCTAATTTAGATAAATCAAAGGGAGACAACAAAAACAAAGGGAAAATTGCCTCCCAAAGTGGAAAATATGGTTTTTGAGTATATTTATTTATTGATTGTTGAGAACAAATGACCGTTGAAGTCTTTGGACAACACACTATTTTTGGATATTTTGGATATTATATTTTTTGGATATGGTTTAAAATATCATTGATATTAATTTTCAAACTACGAGAATGATGATGGGAGTGACAAGGAGGGATGTGTTTGATTAATTGACTAGTTGTGTTTATTTTTGTTAAGAAACTAAAGGGAGTCACAAGGGGTCCCACCTACTAGTTATTATTTATTAAAAACCCTTATTATCAGTTTGTTAAATTTTCCCCTAAACTAAAAGTTAGTTGAGTTTTAGTTATCTTAACTAAAAGAGGTGGTTGAACTACTCCAACTAATTTTGATTGCTTAAAGGCAAAAAGAGAAGGAAGAACAAGGGGAAAATAGAAGGAGAAAGCATACTAAGGTTTGATCTTAAGTCTTATTGAGATAGTTCAGTTTTCATTCATTCTTTAATTCTTTAAAATATTAATTATCTTTTATGACAGCATGGTCCTATTGTAGAAAACAAGATTCAAAGATGATTTACATCATTCATACACTTGTTTTTCAGAGGTGTTGATCTATATTTGATAGTCTTTGTAGACTTTTCTGTTTATGAATTAAATTTCATGACTGATAAAATATATTGTTCAGAGTCGAGTGGGCAACAATTTGTGGCAAGATGATCCAACTTTTAAAGTTCAGTGTTTTTACTTTCTATCATAAGTCCTTTTGTATGGTTTTCATCAGGGACATCCAAGTTTGATTTTGGTCCAAATTTCCTCAGGGATTTTTGTAAAGAGAACGATTCTTTTGATTTCTTGGAATGAAATAAGCAATTGCTATTCTATCTCATTTGTGTTAAATTGTGACTTGGCATTTGTTTTCTTTTGTCTCCACATTTACTTTTGCATCTGTTATATTCAGAAAATTATATAAAAATATTGAATTTTACAGCAATCTTTTATTATAAAAAATCAGCCTAAGCCCTTGTAACTAATACTTGTGGAATAGGAAACAAATTTTGAGGCTCTAAACATAGGGGGATATTCCCATCTATCTTTCCTTAGCCAAGAAAGATCTGAAAATGCTTGAGTAAGGTTATTTCATATCTTTTCCTCAACATTTATTTGGGTGAGATCGGAAGA
>CBVK0101805416.1:0-15204 GCA_900067695.1 Picea abies
AGCTTATAATAACTGGCTCACCAACCTATAAAACACATCATATATACAAAGGCTCTGTGGCCTCAAAATTGAGTGCACTTAAGTTGTTGCGCGCGGTATCCTTGAATGTGCACATTTCATCATTTTATTGTGCAGTACATGCACGCACTATACCATGAAAGGTGCATACAAAAATGATCAAACAACTCACCAGCTTACGTACATTTGTATTTATATTTACAATTGGGTTTGCTCTAGGGATATTACAATCCCCTCCCCTTATTTATGCACAGTCCTCAGTGCATTATGTACACATATACAACAAAATTTCAAAAATCCTCAAAAATATGCGGGTATTATGCCCGCATTGCATCCTCGTGCTCCCAAGTAGCATCCTCAGGACCGTACCAGGTCCATTAGACCTTTACAAACCATATGGCTCGATTATGGAGTTGTTTGATTTTCCGGTCCAGAATGCGTACCGGATGCACTTGGAAAGCGCCTTCTTGCTCCACCTGAATCACATTTTAATCAATAACATGATTAGCATCGGGTATATATTTCTTGAGCAATGATACATGGAATACATTATGAACAGACATAGATACAAGTAATGCAATCATATAATCTATCAGACCAATCCTTTCTAGGATTTCAAATGGCCTACAATAACGAGCTACCAACTTTGAACAATTTCCCAACTTCAGGGAACTTTTGTTGGCCTTCACTTGAACAATTTCCCAACTTCAGGGAACTTTTGTTGGCCTTCACTTTCAAGAATACATGGTCTCCCACTTTAAATTCCCTGTGAGTTCTTCCCTTATCAACATAGCTTTTTTGCATGTCTTGGGCAGCCTTTAAATTTTGTTTTATTTTCAACATTTGCTCCTCCATTTCCCTGAGAAAATATGGCCCAACCACTACTCTATCTGCTGGGTTATCCCAGCTTACCGGTGTGTTGCACTTTCTTGCATAAAGTGCCTCAAATGGGCTCATCTTTAGAGATGTTTGGTACCCATTGTTATAAGCAAACTCTACTAAGTGTAGGTAGTCTTCCCATTTTGATGGTTTATCCATCACATACATACTCAACATATCCTCAATCACTTGATTCACCCTATCTGTTTGTCCATATGATTCTGGATGATAAGTTGTACTAAAATTCAAATTTGTTCCAAATCCATTAAATAATCATTTCCAAAAATTTGAGGTAAATTTTGGATCTCTGTCAGACACAATTCTCTTGGGTATGCCATGTAATCGAGCAATTTCTCTCATATAAACATCAACAATGTTGGTTGCCTTGTGAATGAGCTTAACTAGAATAAAATGGGTAGCTTTGGTAAGCTTATCCACCACTACCATGATAGAATCATGTTGCTTGTTTGTTCTGAGCAGTTTGGTGATGAAGTCCATGGTTACAATTTCCCATTTCCACTCAGGAATGGGTAATGGTTGTAGCAAACCAGCTGAGTGTCTATGCTCAGCCTTTACCTTTTGACATTCCAAACATTTGGCAATAAAATCAACAACTTCTTTCTTCATGCCTAGCCAATAATATTGGCTCTTGACAACTGCAATAGTTTTTTAATAACCTGGGTGCCCAGCATAAGGTACATTATGCATTTCTCTCAATATCATATTTTTCAATTCATGGGAATTTGGTACATAAATTATGCCCTTGTACATGAGAGTTTCATCATTATCTAGCTTGCATTCTTCAATCTTCTGCTGTAAATAACCTTGCTGTAATTTTACCACTAATTCCTTGTATTGCAAATCTAATTTTGCAGCCTCTAAAATTCTGTGTTTCAAATCTGATTGGTACATGCTAATGGTTGTAGCATGCAATTTATCCACTCTTCTATTGAGTGCATCAACCACTTTGTTCTCTTTCCCCTTGATATGCTTTATATCAAAGTCATATTCACTTAGAAATTCTAACCATCTGCTTTGCCTAACATTTAGAGTTGGTTAATCAAATAAATATTTCAAACCATTATGGTCTGTCCTCAGCTCAAACCTTTTCCCCATGAGGTAGTGTCTTCATTTCCTCAAGGCATGCACTATGGCTACCAACTCCAAATCATGAGTGGCATAGTGTCTTCCATGCTCCTTCAACTTCCTTGATTCATAACATATAACAAACCCATTTTGACTGAGGACTCCACCAAGTCCTTATTTACATGCATCATGCATACAATGAAGTCTTCATTTTGGTCAGCAGTCCTTAGTATTGGAGCACTTGTTAACAATTGTTTCAAGTGTTGGAAACTCTTTTCACAATCCAATGTCCACTGAAACTTCACGTCCTTCTTTTGCAAGGAAGTGATTGGGTGTGCAATCTTTGAGAATCCTTCAATAAATATCTTGTAGTGGCCTGCAAGGCCCATGAATGATCTGACCTCTTTCACATTCTTTGGCACTGACCATTCTATAATGGCTTCTATCTTCTCAAGATCCACTGCTATCCCATCCTTTGAAATGATATGTCCCAAATAATGAATTTTCTTCTGATAAAATGATCACTTGCTCAATTTTGCATACAAATGATGCCCCCTTCATACTTGCAACACCGTCCTCAAATGATGCTCATGCTCTTCTTCTGACTTGGAATATACAAGGATGTCATCCAAAAAGACAATGACAAACTTGTCTAAATATTCTCGGAAAAATGTCATTCATTAAGCACATGAAAACAACTAGTGCATTTGACAACCCAAATGGCACCACTGTCCCGAAGGTGGTCTTGCTGATATATTCCTCTTTAATCCTTACCTAATGGTATCCTTACTTGATTTCTATATTTGAAAATATCTTTGCATCCTTCAATTGATCGAAGAGATCATCAATCCTTGGTAGAGGATGCTTGCTCTTTACAATTACTTTATTCAATTGTCTGAAATCAATGCACAATCTTAATGTCCCATCTTTCTTCTTCACGAACAAGACTGGGGCACCCCAAGGTAACACACTTGGGCATATATACCCCTTCTTTAGAAGTTCTTCACGCTGCATTTGCAACTCCTTCGGCTCTAGTGTACTCATTCTGTAAGGAGTCTTTGACACTGGAGCTTTTCAAGGCATTAAATTTATAGAGAAATCAATATCTCTCTTTGGGGGTAGTCCTGGTACCTCATTGAACACATCTTTAAAATCTTCCAGGATTGCATGATCTTCTAAATTTGACACCTTATCTTTAGGTGTCTCTTCCATATGTGCTGCAAATATTTGACACCCTTTTCTGTAACATTTCTTCAGCCACAATGATGAAATTTCTCTAATGGTTACTGCCCTGGGAATTCTCTGCACTTTCCTTAGGTTCCCTTCCTCATCCAAGTAAGTAAATTCCTTGTTATGACAGTCTAGGATAGCATGATGTTGGTCCAACCAATCCATCCCAATTAAACAATCATAGGAACCTAAAGGAAAGATGTTCAAATCTTCCCTAGTGTTCAGTCCATTCATGTCCATAAGACATGACTTAACCATCTCATTAACTTTTCTTTTGGCTCCGGTAGCCAGCTATACCAACCAAGATTTTCCATGCTTGCTTCTTGGCAATTGAAAACTTTCCACCATCTTAGGATCTATATAACTATGAATAGTTCATGAATCAATTAAAATATCAATGGCTTGGTTGTTGATCATACCTTCCACTTCAATCATATTTGACCGATACTCTGCTTTCTTGTTGTCCAGGGCTGCATAGATCCTTGGTACATTTATTCCCATGTCCTCCATTATTTCAGCTTGTGAACAATCCTCACTTTTTCACCTATGTGAGGACAATATTTGAACATATGATCTCCTTTACAACCCCAACATTGAATAGGTGGATGCCTTGGATTTTGACCCCCTGCCTCAATTGTTCTGGGTTCTCTAGAAGTTGGTTTTCCCTGAGGATTATTTTTGAAAAATGGTGGCTTAGTTCCCTTCTTCCTATGATCCATCTTGAATTTCTTTTTGACTTCCCAAACTTTTTGGAAAGTCGGCCTTGTTTTTTGTTGATCATATATGCATTTAGCTCACCTTATGGTGATCCAGATGGATATCGGTGGCCACCCACCTTTTCCAACTGGCTCAAAACAGTTTTCTGACAATTTTGACAATTTACTATTTTTAGCAGTTTTAACTTCCGGGGCCATTTTGAGGGCCTAAATGAAGGTTTTTCGGGATTGAGCTCCTCAATGATAGTTGAAGGCATGATTGAGCCCCCAAAATGAATACCCTCGATGATACCTTTCCAACAGGCTATCATACACATAAAATAGAGATCGTATGCAAAAGTTACGACCCCGAGAAGTTGATGTACTAACTTACCCAAACGGGGCCCGCATGACTTTTGGCGCTTCATCTCCTAGGGTTAGGTTTTTGGATGTATAGGGTTTTTTGCATTCTTGTTTATTGTAAAAAGGCCTTCAGAGCCTCATTGTAATCTTCTTCTTGCGAATGCGCACAACAGTCACATCTCTTCTCAGAGATAAGCCGCCACCATTCCAACAAGCTTGTTTCCACTGCATTTTACAGTTTCAACTTATTTCGTTATTGAATAGAAAACCAGTTTTACTGTATCTCTGTTATTTTGTGTTAAGAACCTGTTAATAATCTGTATTCATTTTGTTCTGCTCATAAAATCTGGATTAGTGGTATCAAAGTGGTCTGCTCCTTGTCGTCTTAATGCATGTCCCCAACGAGGTCAGAGTACAAAGAGTTGGGTCTCGAGCTTGTTTCTCTTGAGGACATAAGCTCTCACATGCCCAAGCGACCTATCATGGCAGGAGAAAATAAAGATGATGGGATAGGATATCCTTTCAAACTGTTGATTGAGGAAACCCTCGCGCAATAGATGAACGAGATGATGGATAGTTTCGTGCAAATCCTTCGGTGACTACCAACAGGGGACACATCTTCTTCGAATGGAGGCGCCTCCCCCTTCAAGGTACAAATAAACTTCAATATTCCTATATTTGAAGGTCGGATAGACACAGATGCTATAGAACAGTGGTTGAATCTACTAGAAGGGTATTTTTCTATCCATAACTTTTTGAATAGAGAAAAGATTACTTTTGTGCTCCTCAAAGTCGTTCCCCATGTCAAAGATTGGTGGGAAACTTTCTGTGAGCAAAAGGAAACAGAGGAAACCTCATTATTTTCAGTCATGGCCACCTGGGAATCCTTCAGGGATGTTATTAAGGAACAATACTACCCTGTCGGAAGTTATGACGACCTATATACCAAATGGACCACACTGCGGCAAGAAAGAGACCAAGCAGTGCCAGATTTCACAAATATCTTCCATACCTTGCGCACCAAGCTGGGTATAAAAGATTTGGAGTGACCAAGTATCGCGGTGCTCTGCATAGATACATCCAGACATAAATGGAATTTCTGGACATCTCATCCTTGGGCGCGGCCAACTGATATGCTGTCAAAATCGAGCAGAAGCTCAAGCAAAAGATGCGACAATTTGGACCTGGGAACCCCTCACAACAAAAGCCAGGAAAGGGCGGCCCCAACCCATAGAACAAAGGACAAAGCAAAGATAGACAGTATCAGGACTACCAGTCCAAGCTGCAAGCAAAGAAGGACACCGAAAAGACAAAGAAAGATACTGGGAAGTGGTGCGACTTCCATAAGAGCCCTTGGCATAACACTGCTGACTACTGCTCAAAACAGTCACTGGTGGCCGAAGTGAAAGCCTCTGAATCAGATGTCGATTTTGACTCTGAGCCAGAACCAGAAAGGGGAAGACAGATCATTGACACGGAACCTAGTGCCACCGTTGCTACCACCAAGCTCCAGCCTGGTGAACCAGATGAGCTAGAAGAAGGAGAGCGCCTCTTCCATTCACAGATGTGGGTAAAAGGCACCCCGCTACACTTCATCATTGATAGTGGTAGCCATAAGAACCTCATCTCAACAGAGGTCATCAAGCGGTTGGCCCTACCAACAATGCCGCACCCACAACCCTACACCATTGGATGGCTCCACCAAGGAAGCGATATCTGCGTCAGCCAACAGTGTCGACTGTCATACGACATCAAGCCCTTCAAAGATGAGGTATTGTGTGATGTTGCTCCTCTCGAAGTTTGTGATGTTATTTTGGGCCAACCTTATTTATGGAAATGCCATGTTGTATATGAGTCTAGGTCTCGTAGTGTTATTATTACTTTGAACAGGAAATTGTATAGGATACCCAAGGCAGTCCCACCTAGTGCTATTTCCTTGATCTCTACTAAGAAATGCAGGAAGTTCATCTCTCAGATGGGGAAGTTTGTCTTCTTCGTGATTTACTCTCAGAATAAACAAAAGATCATAGCCACATCCAGGGTCTCTGCGGCTGACCTCTCCACACAACAGAAGCAAGTAGATAAGGTCGTGGAGGAGTACTCAGATATCTTCTCCTCACCTATGGGGGTACCTCTGCACTGCCAGGTCAAGCACCCTATCGATCTGACTCCCGACACACCGTTGCCCAATGGGCTAGTCTATCGTCACTCTTTGGTAGAGAATGAGGAGATCAAATGACAGATCCAAGAACTTCTCCACAAGGGGCACATCCACCCCAACTCATCACCTTGTAGGAGCCCAATCGTGCTGGTACAGAAGAAAGATGGAACCTGACAACTCTGTATTGATTATCGGGCTCTGAATAAAATCATAGTCAGAAACCAGTATCTGATTCCTCAAAATGACAACCTCCTTGATCAACTCACGGGGTCCAAATACTTCAGTAAGATTGATCTGAAGTCTGGATACCACCAGGTCCCGATGGAACAGATAGATGTATGGAAGACTGTCTTCAAGTCAAAGGAAGGCCTTTTTGAATGGTTGGTCATGCCCTTTGGTTTGACAAATGCCCCAACCACTTTCATGAGGATGATGGACGATATCCTGTGACCATTCACCAATACTTTTGTAGTGGTGTATCTGGATGACATTCTAATTTATAGCAAGACTTGGGTTGAACACTTGCAGCATATTCAGCAGGTTCTGCACACCCTGCGGCAGCACAAGCTATATGCCAACTTGAAAAAATGCTCCTTTAGCATGGACCAGGTCTATTACCTGGGCTACATCATTGATCAACATAGCGTACATGTGGATCCAACCAAGATCCAAGTCATCCGTGACTGGCCAGCCCCAACAACACTCACTGAGCTTTAGAGCTTCTTGGGCCTTCTCAATTTCTACCGCAGGTTTGTGTTGGGATTCTCCCATATTGCATGGGCCCTCAGCCAAATAAATAGGGGTGGTGGTAAGGTGAAATTTGTGTGGGGTCGGTCCCAACAACAAGTGTTCGATGATTTGAAACAACGCTTGTGCTTAGCCCCAGTACTTTCACTACCAGACCTGCAACATCCCTTTGATATCGAGACAGATGCTTCAGACTATGTCATGGGCGTCGTTCTCACTCAACACGGCCACCCTGTGGCCTATCATAGTGAGACACTATCAGATACTATCTGTAAGTACCCTACTTACGACAAATAAATGTACTCCATTGTGCAAGCCTGTCGCTAGTAGAGACATTACATTCTTGGGAAAGCCACTGCAGTTCATGCAGACATAGGGAAAATTGCAGAATGACCACCATCAAAAGTGGTCCACATACTTGCAACAATTCCACCTCAACATCAAGTATAAAATATGAAGCACCAATCGTGTCGTTGATTGCTTGAGCAGACCGCCAGTCGCGGCACTCACCACGGTGCTAGACTCTTGTGGCCATGAGATAACTGGATGGCCCCAAATCTATGAGATAGACCCTGACTTCACCACCATCTACCAAATGTTGGGTGCAAACACAGTTTTCGATAAATTCCATCTTCAGGATGGGTTGTTGTGTCGTCTAGGCCATATCTGTGTTCCATCAAGTGAGCGAGTGAAGATGATCTGGGAAGCTCACTACAGTCAGGTGACATGACACTTCGACGTTGAAAAGACAGTGGCGATGCTACAGAAACATTTCTACTGGTCGAAACTTCGACAGGAGGTCAACAAGTATATCAGGTCCTGCACTGCCTGCGCTATTGCCAAACCAAACACTAAGAAACAGGGCCTATACACCCCTCTTCCTACTCCTAACAGGCCATGGGAATCCATCTCAATGGACTACATGTCGGGCCTCCCGTCCACCAAGCGGGGAAATGACTGTGTTTTTGTGGTTGTTGATCGCTTTTCTAAGATGGCGATTTTGGTTGCCTGCAAGAAGAGCATCATAGCAGAGGCTACTGTCAAGCTCTTCTTTGAACGAGTTTGGGTACATTTTGGAATCCCACAAACCATTGTCTCAGATCGGGACAATCGATTTCTTAGCACATTCTGGTCGAGCCTCTAGTCACTTCTAGACACCAAGCTCACCAAATCCATGGCCTTCCACCCCCAGACAGATGGCCAAACCAAGGTTGTAAATCGAATGATTGTGCATATCCTTCACATCTATAATTCAAAGCACCCTCGCACATGGGATGAGAGCCTTCCCTATGTCTATCATAGCTACAAGCGATCCCTGCATAGATCAACCGACCATAGCCCCTTTCAGGTGGGGTTGGGATTCCAACCATTGGGTCCCATAGATGTTGCAATTCCCCTTGCGGTCACCTTGATCGAATCATATCCTGCTCCAACTGAAGCTAACAAAGCCACCCGGTTCATTGAGAGGATCCAACACATCTGCCAACAGGTTCAGGATATCCTATAGAAGTCCAATGACAAGTACAAACAACGCCATGATCAACATCGGGTGCCACATAAGTTTCAGGTGGGTGACAAAGTTTGGTTGCACTTGCAGAAAGAACGCCTTACAGGACCCCATTGGAAGCTTCTCCCACTCTGTTATGGGTCATACACTATCACCAAGGCTATGGGGGATAATTATTTTGAGCTCAACATTCCTCCTTTCCTTGGCCTACACCCAGTGTTCAATGTGGATCTCCTTCGCCCTTATTTCCCACCATTATTGGACACCTCAAAAGTAGCAGAACAACTGACACCAATAGAGCTCAACCCCGACTGCATACAATAGGCATCCAATGATCATATTGTGGACACACATATCAAGGGCACCCAACAACAAATGATCCATCTTTATCGAGTCATCAAAGTAGGGCAACTCCTACACCAAGGCAAGTGGCTCACCCGGGGCCAAATTCAACAGAAATTTCCTCATCTGATGGGGGACCTCAATGCAATGGAGATCATTGCTTCCTAAGGAGGGAGGATTGATTCAGATGGATATCGATGGCCACCCACCTTTTCCAACTGGCTCAAAACAGTTTTCTGACAATTTTGGCAATTTACTATTTTTAGCAGTTTTAATTTCTGGGGCCATTTTGAGGGCCTAAATGAAGGTTTTTCGGGATCGAGCTCCTCAATGAAAGTTGAAGGCATGATTGAACCCCCAAAATGAATCTCCTCGATGATACCTTTCCAATGGGCTATCACATGCCTAAAACAAAGATCGTATGCAAAAGTTATGACCCTGGGAAGTTGATGTACTAACTTACCCAAATGGGACCCACCGTGACTTTTGGCGCTTCATCTCCTAGGGTTAGGTTTTTGGATGTCTAGGGTTTTTGGAATTTTTGTTTATTGTAAAAAGGCCTTCAGAGCCTCATTGTAATCTTCTTCTTGCGAATGCGCGTAGCCGTCACATCTCTTCTCAGAGATAAGCCGCCACCATTCCAGCAAGCTTGTTTCTGCTGCATTTTACAGTTTCAGCTTATTTTGTTATTGAATAGAAAACCAGTTTTACTGTATCTCTGTAATTTTGTGTTAAGAACTTGTTAATAATCTGTATTCATTTCATTCTGCTCATAAAATCTGGATCATATGGTCTCCTCCAATGTCTTGGGATCATCATACTGTATTTTTTCATTGATGAATGATGGCAATCCACTTAAATACCTCTGAATCTTAGCTGTCTCATTGTTGATGAAAGAGACATACTTCAACAGTTCTAAAAACTTTCTTTCATATTCATCTATGGTCATACTCCCAAGCTTGAGTTCAAAGAACTCTTTCATTTTCTTGTCATAGTATCTCTTAGTCAAGTATTTCTTTTCAAAATATTTCTTGAATTCCCTCCAAGTAACACTTTTCTCTTTAATGTGTTGCACCTACACAAGATGATCCCACCACATGGATTCCTTTCCCTTGAGTTGATAGATGGAAATTCTTCCTTCTACATGAGATGAATAATTATGTAATTGAAAATACTTTCTCATGCCCAGCAACCATGCCTGTGCATCTTCATCCTTCTTGTGCTCACCATCAAATGTAGGAGGTTTGATTTTGTTCATTTCTCCTCATAGCTCATCCACCCCAGATCTCTTATGCTTCCTGACAAGGGATGGACTTGAGATGTTGTGTGAACTCTTATTGGAATGCCTCAGGGAGTGACGATGATGTCTGGTAACACTTTTGGTTCTTCTTTTCTCATCAGGATACCTGTGACTTCCTGATTTGCTTGAGCTACTCTCCTTATCCAATTTCTTTTATATTCTCTTCAAGCTCTGCATTAACTTCATGTTGAAGTCCTCTTGTTTCTTCTTGGCTCTCATAATCTTTTCATTATCATCTTTATGTCTTTGGACATCCTTCTGTAAATTTTTAATGGTCTCTACCATATTCATGTTTTCATCCCTTCCTTCTCCATGTCCATTGAAGTTTGTTCCTTCAATGCCCAAATGGACATCCATCCCTATGATCTCATCTTCCTCGCTATAAGTCCCATGTGCATCTTCCATTCCTCTGGACTATGTGTTGATCCCGATCTAATCTAGTTGTTGTTGACTCTGTAAAATGTAGCCAACAAAACTTCGTCATGTTAACTGACTCAACAATTTCATGAAAAATATGAACCATTATAGTTCAACAATAAATCAGAATTCTTTCTTCTAATTTCCTAGAAAATTGAATGCCCAGATCAATTTTCTTATTGAATAATTATATTATACTATATGAGACCTTTCCAATGCCTACTTCCATGCTCAATTTTCAAGTCTTGAGAAAAAAGTTATGGTTGTTTGAAAATTTCCCATTAATTCTTCTGTTCACACTTCAACTTGGTGCAACTTTGCGCTTGCAAATATGCATTTTTGCACCTACTCCATTGGAATTTTCATAGGATATCAATTGGGTTTCTTCATATACATATTTTGGACAGTCTGTCCAAGTTTCACCTCTTTCTGGGTTCTGGGATGCTAGTTATAGCCTACTGAAGTTCTAGGCCAATTCGTGTTTTTGGTCTGGGATGCTACATGTACCTTCTTTGCCATATTAAACATCTTTAACATGCCTAGAAATTTAATTCATATCTGGGAATTTCTTCTATGGTTCAATAGCTTTCCATTGACTATTCCTGTGCCTCAATATGATTCCGGAACAGAAAGTTATGGCTCTTTGAAGTTAGTTGGGTCTTAAAATTTACCCTCCACTGTTTGTGTTGTAACTTTCTCATAAAAGCTCAGTTTGACAAATAGTTTACACCATTAGAAATATCTCTCCGAGCTATTTTATTTGAGCTGCAGAGGCAAAGTGTGCCTTCATATAGGTATACCCTGTTCTCGTGGTTTTTGAGAGGCTAAAAACGCTCTTAAGGGCCTCAAAAACGCGTTGCAAAAAGATGACGTTCAAATAGTATAAAATTTTGCGGAAATTCACTGATTTTCCATTATTGTTCACCCTCCAAACGACTTCGCGTGCACAATTTTCAACTTGTACACCCATATTTAGCATGCACAATAACACCATAAGGTAAATCATGCCCCATGCACCTATAAGCACTGTGCATCACTTCTCTATCACGCCAATACCTGGCACGCAATACTTTTGTGTCGCACGCCAATATTCATCGCACAAAATTTTGGTTCTTGCACTATTACCTGTTGCACGCAATTTTTGTATCACGTGGAGATATTCCGCATGCATTTCACTCTACGCACTACACCATGCCAAAGTTTAGTATGCCCCTACCGCGCACCAATAGTCTGTGCACACCATTTACTACATTGTCATGTGCAACTTATACTCATATTGCGCGTGCACCAACCAAACCCCTCTGCGCTCTGCCAATACTGTGCACACCATGCACACCATTATTATGTGTGTGCACACTGCATGCACCTTATTATGAGTATGCACACAATGCGCCAGTATTACACATGCATCACTCAATCTGCATCGCGCAATGCTAAATTTAGCGAGCGCACCCGCACACCAACATTTTTTTGTGTGGCGCCAAAATTTAGCGTGCACACCCGCACACCAACATTTTTCTGCGTGGTGCCAAAATTTAGTGCGCGCACTTGCACACCAACATTTTTCTCGCGACGCCAAAATTTAGTGCGCGCACCCGCACACCAATATTTTTCTGCGTGGCACCAAAATTTAGCGTGCGCACCAGCACACCAATATTTTTCCGCATGGCACCAACTTTTAGCGCACGCACCCGCACGCCAACATTTTTTTGTGCAGTGCCAAAGTTTTACATATCACAAGATTTTTACTGCGCATCATGCATTTTTAGTGCACCCACCTGCGCACATTCATTTTTATGTGCATCGATTCCTCGTGAATTCCGCTGCAGAAATTGGGGTTTTTTCCTAACTTTTTCCCCATTTTCACCGTAGACATTCTGCAACTATGAAATTTTTTCAATTTCACCCTTATAACACCAATTCAACCTCTGCAACAACAAATCGTTGTGGGTTGACATTTCTGGAACAAATTTTTCCCACACTCAATTCACGAATTGAGAATTTTAATTACAAAACTCGCTCCACCTGTCATGGCTTCACTAGAGCTTCAAATTCGACCCATTCTAGGTCCGAATTTTCTAGAACATATATTAAATCAAGAATAACTCACCACTTGGCCAAATTTCTCAATTTTCCCATGAATTTAACAACATAAATTGGGGCTTTTTCCCAATTCCACGTCGTTGCTTCTAAATTTTACCATGGACATTTTGTAACTTGAAATTTGGCCACTTTGAAATCAATCCTCTATGAAATTTCGCTCCAGCTCAACTTGCTCGGCCCATCCAGGCTCAGTGTTGAAAATTGAATCTCTGATACCATATTGTAACATCCCCGACCACCCATGTCGAGCCATGCTACTCCAGAAAATGCTTTCATTCTCTGCTAAACATATTGTAACATACCCAACATCCAACTGAGCTATGCCACATAAATTTTATGAATTGCATGCAATTAAAAAATATACACACATAACTCATGCAGAACTTTATATATAAAATTTAAACAGACAAATACATTTTGTAAATGCATAGATTCATACTGAAATAACAGTAAACATATACATGCAACATATACAGGCAATACCCATAAATATAAAGACAGTTATAACCACACATAGAATAAACCTATAAAAATAAACACGTAAATAATAATGCAGCATATAAATTTATCACACAATTGACACTTATCTTGGTAAGAATATCACCAACTGCGTGCAGACCTTCCACAAACCTCCCATCCTTAGACCACACTGCTCATCACTCTTAGTAGTGGGTCACCCCCGAGTTGGGACTAAACTCCACCCGGGTAAAGGGATTCCTAACCAGGATGACTATCTTAGACAACATGAAAGACTCCATCATAGGTGCCAACTCAAACTAACAACCTACAGTCCATCATTCCCCACATGCCTGTCCCACCCCAAGAAATGTGCCCCTTCTTTGCTCAACAGTCCTTCAACTACCCCACTTCCTTTCCATGCTTTAGCAACAGGCCGGACAGGAAATCTTAGAGCCTTGTAGCTATAGTTTAACACCTTCAGGAAATCAATTCCCAAAAATTCTCTCACCCAAAGAGAAATTGTTCACGAGCCGTACAACCCACCTCTTCAATATCCCACGGGCCTGACAACCCGCTTCTTCAGTCCAGCTCCCAAGCTAACCAGCTACACAAACAAGTATGGTTATGGATACAGGTTCAGGTACAGTGACATGAAAGTACGAAGGATAGCTCAATGAGTGTGTGAGTGATGATGGATGATTGACTGGATAATTGAATGATGGAAGGAATGATCTAAGTCCAAACAATATGTATGCATGTCCCCAACTTGACACTTTTCACGTTGGGAGCTACTTTGGCCCACTTGTCCCCATCTTTAGAACTTAGGATAAAATAATTATCCATACTTTATACTTAAGAAATATTAATATAATATTCCTTTTTGGCTTAAGCTCCCTGGCGTAGCCCCTTTTCTTTAACTTTTAGCCCCCCCTTTTCCCTAACTAGTGGATTTTAGTCCCCCGTACTCTTTTATCATGGTGGGTTTGCGCGAAACGATGTATTTTATATTAATGATTAGACATATACAAAAATGGGTGCACTGGCCTTTAACATCTAGGCTCTCTGGCCTAATTCAAAACATAAGCATCCTAGCTTATAATAACTAGCTCACCAGCCTATAAGACACATCATATACACAAAGGCTTTGTGGCCTCAAAATCGTGTGCACTTAAGTTGTTGCGTGTAGTATCCTGGAATGTGCACACTTCATCATTTTGCTGCGCAGTATATGCACGCACTATACCATGAAAGGTGCATACAAAAATGATGTCAAACAACTCACCTACTTACGTAGATTTGTATTTATATTTACAATTGGGTTCGGTCTAGGGATATTACACCAAGAATGTAACTTCAACCACAATCAACCAAATCCTGGACCTCAACAAGCCCTTGTTGAAATTACTAAGACAACTGAGAGGGGGGGGTGAATCAGTTATAGTTGAGCTTAAACAATTTTAACAATATTAGAACATTATTAATCTTTCTTCAAGTGATCATCAACAATATACAACATATGGACAATAAAAGTAAAGAGCATCAATCACACATAAGATATACACAGAGAGATTTTTCATGAGGAAACCCATAAAGGGAGAAAACCTCTTCTTCTTCGAAATGATAGGCAGTCTTTTAGGTTCTGTACATCATCTATAATTGAGCACCAACTCAATGTGAGGCTACTACCTCTATTTTACAAGCTGCAACTTGTTTGAGAGCATCAACTCTCTGGTTTCTCTAGCACCCACTAGAAGGAAGCACCAACTCCCTTAATGTTCCAGCACCAACTGGATGGAAGCACCAACTTCCAGTTACACAGGCTCCAACCTGTATAACAGAGAACACTTGTTCTCCCTTGCACCACCCTGCCACCCTGGTTTCTCTGGCTGTAACCAGA
>CBVK0101805417.1:0-13004 GCA_900067695.1 Picea abies
AAAATTTAACAAAACATTATCACATATTAATAATGAATATGATATTTGATATTAATATTATAGGATAGATATGATTAATTTTAATTTATAGTTTATTTATTAATATTAATATAAAATAGTATATATCCATTTTAACTCTAGAGTCAAGAATGATCAATTTCTAGGTACAAACCTTTATTATCATAAACAAAATCAAAATTTCAAAATTCCAAATTTACATTTAAAAACATTAAAAGTAATATTGAATAAAATTTAAATAATTGTTTATACTATTCTTTAAGTAAAAAATGTTATAGCATTATATAAATTACTATAAATCTTGGTACAATGTTATAATATTCTATAAATTAACAAATCTCATGTACTCATGATACATAAGCATGACAATAAATGCCCAACCCGCTCAGTGTGTAACATCTATTTCATTCTACTAATTGTTGGGTGCAAAATGTATATGTCTGAAGTGTTAGGTGCAAGATGTATATCACGAAACATGTTGGACATGAAAAATGAAAAATAAAATAAAATATCAATAATTAATTGAATAAAATTTAAGAAAACATTATCACATATTAATAATGAATACCATATTTAATATTAATAATATAGGATATATATCATTAATTTTACTTTATAGTTTATTTATTAATATTAATATAAAATAATATATACAATTATATATCTATTTTAACTCTAGAGTCAAGAATGATCAATTTGTAGGTACAAACCTTTATTATCAAAAACAAAATCAAAATTTCAAAATTTCAAATTTACATTTAAAAACATAAAAAATAATATTGAATTAAATTTAAATAATTGCTTATACTATTCTTTAAGTAAAATGTGTTATAACATTATATAAATTACTATAAATCTTGGTACAATGTTAGAATATTCTATAAATTACTAAATCTCATGTTTTAGTTGGTCGGACTAGTGATACATAAGCATGACTATAAATGTGTAAAATGTATAAGACGGAAGTGTTGGATGCAAGATGTATATCACCTAAGAGGCTCGACATGAAAAATGAAAAATAAAAATAAATATCAATAATTAATTGAATAAAATTTAACAAAACATTATTACATATTAATAATGAATATGATATTTAATATTAATATTATAGTATAGATATCATTAATTTTACATTATAGTTTATTTATTAATATTAATATACAATAGTATGTACAAGTATATATATCCATTTTAACTCAAATTACTAAATCACATGTTGTTGTAGGTCGGACTAGTGATACATATGCATGACTATAAATGTGAGCTTGTGAGTCCCCAACCCACTCATTGCCAACCCGCTCATCGTGTCATATCTATTTATTCTACTATATTTTTATAAGTATATGAAGGAATTATTGGGTGCAAAATGTATATGACGGAAGTGTTGGGTACAAGATAAAAATAAATATGAAAAATGAAAAATAAAAATAAATATGAATAATATCGATAATTCGTTGGCTTCATATTAGTTTGTCCTTTGACCACAAATATTTGCATAATATTTATTGTTGGAACTAGGGAATTAAAAACATTGATTTTTATGTAATAAAAAATACCATATATGACATGATATGATTGGATAACAGATCACATCTATTTTATTCTACTATATTTTTATAAGTATATGAAGGATTATTGGGTGCAAAATGTATATGATAGAAGTGTTGGGTGCAAGTTGTATATCATGGAACAAGCTGAACATGAAAAATGAAAAATAAAAATAAATATGTTCGTTGACTTCATATTAGTTTGTCCTTTGACCACAAATATTTGCATAATATTTATTGTTGGAACTAGGGAACTAAAAACATTGATTTTTATATAATAAAAAATACCATATATGACATGATATGATTGGATAAAGATTGGAGGTCTTATTGCTGGCTTCGCTATTCCCAATGTTTTATATGTTAGCATATCCAAAGTTTTTGATCATATATGGTTTTTCTGAATCATATATTTTCTTATGCATTGCTCGAAGGTGGATTAATGCTAACATTAGTTTGAATGTTTGTCTTAGCATTTTCTGTTAATTTATCCTAAGTTTTGTTAATTATAAATATTTTTCTGTTTGTTGTACTATTGTTATTATTATTATTGAGTACTTAACGTACGTAGAGAGGCCTTCCACACACATTATTTCTAAAATGTTTACACAGTGCGAGGCCCTTGGACGGTTCTGACAACCTTAAATGTTTACTTAACAGGTGTGTTACAATACATTTTCCTCCGATTTTTGGATACAATCTTGTATGTAGTGAATTTGGGCAGTTAGACCTGTTCTTGCAGTTTGCAGGGTTGAGATCCTACACCCTTGTTTGCTTCAACTTTGCAAGGTTGGTTTCCTGCATCCATAGTTGGACCTGTTGTTCTATATCACAATATGCAACAACTATCGTCCCACAAAAATGTGAGAATGTCATTGGCGATAGAACTTGGGATATTATCTGCTTCATATGCTATGAAAATTATAGTTTCATAGGAAAATTGGACACTAATGGAATGTATATTTCTGATAAGTCCAATGTCTCCAACCCTGATGCCTTTAACACAACATATCATGCATTTGAGACATGATATGTACATCAATGTGTGACATAAATGTGTGGGAGCATGGTGGACTGATTTACTTCCGTTTTTAATAGTAAGCAGGTTATAAAAATGTAATAGTATTTAAAGAAGTATTGTAAATTCTCTACCTTGGTTTTTATCAGGGCACATTTTTTAATAAGTTTACTTCAACCAAAATTTAGGAAATTACTGACTGAAATTACTGTAATTTATTTGAGTTGTTGGGTTTGTATAATCTTGGTGTGAAATAATTTTTTCAAGGTGTATAGTCTTGGTGCATCATAAATTTAGAAAATTTTCATGGTGTATAATCTTAGCATTTCAAAAATTTAAAAGTTTTTTAGGTGTTGTTTAAGAAATTATTTCATAAATTCAGAATTTTTTTCAAGGTGTATAATCTTGGTGTCTCAGAAATCTAGAAATTTTTCATGGTGTATAAACTTAGTGTTTCCGCGTATAATCTTGGTGTCTCATAAATTTAGAAATTTTTCATGGTGTATAATCTTAGTGTTTTAAAAATTTAAAAGTTTCAGGTGTTGGTGTTTCATAAATTTTTAAAGTTTTTTAGGTGTTTCAAAAATTACTTCATAAATTCAAAAAAAATTTCAAGGTGTATAAAAGACATGATATGTACATCAAAGTGTGGCATGAACTTGTGGGAGCATGGTGGATTGATTTACTTCCATTTTTAAAAGCAAGCAGGTTATATAAATGTAATAGTATTTAAAGAAGTATTGTAAATTCCCTACATTGGTTTTTATCAGGGCACATTTTTTAATCAAGTTTACTTCAACTGAAATTTAGGAAATTACTGACTGAAATTACTGTAATTGCATATTTGAGTTGTTAGGTTTGTATAATATTGGTGTGACATGATTTTTTCAAGGTGTATGGTCTTGGTGCATCATAAATTTATAAATTTTGCATGGTGTATAATCTTAGTGTTTCAAAAATTTTAAAGTTTTTTAGGTGTTGTTTCATAAATTATTTCATAAATTCAAATTTTTTTTCAAGGTGTATAATCTTGGTGTCTCAGAAATCTAGAAAGTTTTCATGGTGTATAAACTTAGTGTTTCCGCGTATAATCTTGGTGCCTCAGAAATTTAGAATTTTTTCATGGTGTGTAATCTTAGTGTTTCAAAAATTTAAAAGTTTTAGGTGTTGGTGTTTCAGAAATTATTTCAAAAATTTTAAAAGTTTTTTACGTGTTGTTTCATAAATTACTTCATAAATTTAGAAATGTTTTCAAAGTGTATGATTTTTTTCATGGTGTATAAATTTAGTGTTTCCATGTATACTCTTGGTGCCTCATAAATTTAGAAATTTTTCATGGTGTATATTCTTTAGTATTTCAAAAATTTAAAAGTTTCATTTAGACATTCTATCAAAAAAAAATCAAAATTCCAAAATTCCAAATTTACATTTAAAAACATTAAAAATAATATTGAATAACATAAAAATAATTGTTTATACTATTCTTTAAGTAAAAAAGTGTTATAGCATTATATAAATTACTATAAATCTTGGTAAAATGTTATAATATTCTAGACTGATTTACTTCCTTTTTTTAAAGTAATCACATTATGTCGGTCGGACTCGTGATACATAAGCATGACTATAAGTGTGAATCCGCAAGTCCGCCAGCCCGCGAGTCCACCAACCTACTCATAGTGTCACATCTATTTTATTCTACTATATATTTATAAGTGCATTTCATTTCCTTTGGTGCAATAGCTTAATATATAGAGTTTTATGTGTATTTATCTTTTCGGTCTTCTATACTTAACCGATTTCCCGTTTCTCTTTTCCCTATACTTTATCTTTCTCGCTACTTAGTCATTTTTCCGAAAGTTGTGAACCCGGGTATAGTGAAGCTTGCAAGTTCCAGTGGTTCGGGGTCGAATTGCAAATGACGAAAGTGTTGTCTGCAAAATGTGTATCATGGAATTGTTGGGTGCAAAATGTATATGACAGAAGTGTTGGGTGCAATATGTATATCACGAAACACGCGTGACATGAAAAATGAAAAATAAAAATAAACATGAATAATTAATTGAATAAATTTAACAAAACATGATCACATATTAATAATGAATACAATATTTAATATTAATATTATAGGATAGATATCCCCTGGATGGGATGACACGCCACCCATCAATGACAACTGGGATGTAGCAAGGCCTAGCCTTAAATGAGGCAGGCCGACCCCCATCCCCTCAACATTAAGGATGGAAGTTGGCCCCAACTATCATTTTAATGACCAAGGTCTTCTCCCTCGAGTGAGCAGTCTGGAGATGCAGTCATTTAAGATGGGGAAGTTAATGCAGGAGGCTATCCCATCAATCCAACCACTTATGAATGATTCCCGCCATGTATTCATCCAGTTTGATATTTCCTAGCACCATTTCTGAAATTGTGAGCTCTGGTGCAACCACCAGACCACCCTATGCACTTTCTCCATACAGATTTTCATTCCAATTCCTCATGAATAAGGGAAGCCACGCTGCGGCTCTACCTAGCATACCTTTGTTGCTTGACAAAAGAGGCTACACCGGATGGAGCGAGCACTGTCAATGGATCGAACTCAAGTTGCACGATTTTTTGTGATCATAACACCTCCCATGGCATACGTGGAGGAGATCTTCTCGGAGGAGCCAATTCAAGTTCCTCTGAAGCATCTCCTATTCACTGTGCCTAATAACTGGCATCCACCAAGTAGCTTACTAAGGGAATCCACCATGGTTGCCACTGAGAATCAACAAGGTCACAATATAGAGGAAGAGCATTTAGAAGAGTATCTCACCTACTACATAGAGGAGGAGACTCAGGATGAGCTAGAATCTCAAAAGGTAACACACACAGCTAGATACACAGCAGACAAAGGCACAAAGAGTGAAAAGGATGAGCGCATAGACATGGAGCAACAAAGGGAAACAACACTAGCACCAAGCGAGGTAGAGGAGAACAGGTCGGGTGGTATGTCAAGGGAGGGTGGCAAGGTCCTCTTGCCACCTCCCATTTCATCCATGCAGGAACAATGGTGTGTCTCACTGCTTTTTTTCCACCCGGAGCACCTTGAATTGTTGTTCGATTTATGGAGCCAGGTGGCGGACAAAGTCCACCATGGAACTCACATAATCCAACATATGGATATGCTCTAATACGCATTCTCCAATGCGCCAATAGGGCAGATATCGACATGGGAGGGAGCACAGGATGATGATATCGACATGGCTACCGGGTAATTGTTATGGTTATGCTTCTAGTTTCAGTCTTGTTGCTTAGGGTTAGGCTTCTGCTTATGGCTCTTAAGGAAATCAAGACCGTTTTGTCTTGGTCTAAGCTAGTTGTATTTTGTAAACATTTGGTCACAGTTCAAACTATGGAACACCATCAGTCCTGGTTTCCTTCGGGCAGGATGGATGACGAACCACCCACTTTTGACAATGCTACCATCGACTACCAGCTGTCCTAGTTTCCGCTAATTTGGCGGAACAGCTGGAAGCCTAAGCATATTTGTATTTTTTTCCACTTAATATAGCATGAACTACCTCTTTTTTTTACTTAAAAAAAATATTATAGGATAGATATCATTAATTTTACTTTATAGTTTATTTATTAATACTAATATAAAATAGTATATACAAGTATATATCCATTTTAAACTCTAGAGTCAAGAAGGATCAATTTCTAGGTACAAACAAAAATTAAAATTCCAAAATTCCAAAATTTCATTTAAAAACTTAAAAATAATATTGAATAAAATTTAAAAAATTGTTTATACTATTCTTTAAGTAAAAAGTGTTATAACATTATATAAATTACTATAAATCTTGGTACAATGTAATAATATTCTATAAATTACTAAATCTCATGTACTTGTGATACATAAGCATGACTATAAATGTGAACCCGCGAGTTCGCCAACTTGCGAGTCCACCAACCCGCTCACCGTGTCACATCTATTTTATTCTATTATATTTTTATATGTATATGAAGGAATTATTGGGTCCAAAATGTATATGATGAAAGTGTTGGGTGTAAGATGTATATCACAGAACAGGCCGAACATGAAAAATGAAAAATAAAAATAAATATCAATAATTAATTAAATAAATTTTAACAAAACATTATCACATATTAATAATGAATACGATATTTAATATTATTTATTTATTTTTAATGCTAGGGAAATCAACAACTCGTGCTTCTCATATTTGCGTGACACGAGGTCGATACCCGGGCGACTACCACTATAACCCCAGGTGCATCCACACAGCCCGCATGAATGGCGCACAGGTTAGTTGAGGTGAGAATCAAACTTGAGACCTCCTTTACAAATTTCCATTTATATACATGACACTTGCCAATCAGTCTACACCCTTGCGGGCAATACGATATTTAATATTAATATTATAGGATAGCTATCATTAATTTTATTTTATAGTTTATTTATTAATATTAATATAAAATACTATATACAAGTATATGTCCATTTTAAATCAAATTAATAAATCTCATGTTGCAACCGATCAGACTCGTGATACATAAGCATGACTATAAATACGAACCCACGAGTCCTCCTGCGAGTCTGCCAACCCACTCACCGTGTCACATCTATTTTATTCTACTATATTTTTATACATATATGAAGGAATTGTTGGGTGCAAAATGCATATGACGGAAGTGTTGGGTGCAATATGTATATCATGGAACAAGTGAGACATGAAACATGAAAAATAAATATGAATATGAATAATTAATTGAATAAAAATTAACAAAAAAAATGAATACGATAGAGGGACTATAGCGATTGATAATTCGTTGACTTCATATTAGTTTGTCCTTTGACCACAAATATTTACATAATATCTATTGTTGGAACTAGGGAACTAAAAACATTGATTTTTATATAATAAAAAATACCATATATGACATGCTCTGATTGGATAACAGATTGGAGGTCTTATTGCCAGCTTTGCTATTCCGAATGTTTTATATGTTATCATATCCAAAGTTTTTCATCATATATGATATTTCTGAATCATATATGGATTAATGCTAGCATTCGTTTGAAATGTCCTAGAAGAGTAAATGTCCTGGACCATTTTTCATCTTGGAAATCTCTGTCCATTAATCATCCATCTAGCTGATAATCATTTCCAGCACTGCTGATAGTATTCAAGGCAATCAAAACAATATCATTCAATAGAACACAACTGTGTCTATCCATAGTAGTACACAACCACAATCCAGTGGTACACTACCACACCAAGTAGCACACAGATACTTTATCAATGACATATAATCATAATCAGTGGAACAAATCCACCACAGTAGCATGCATCTACTGTCCAGAGACATACACTCTCCATAACAATCATTTGATATCAACCTGCACAGAAAACATTGTTATGATATAAACTGAATTATCTGGGCCATTCTTCCACTCACATCTGTGATATCTAGAAGAGCATCTGCCCTTAGAAAGTTAAACATCAATGGTGAGTTATATGGACTATTATTCTCAAGCAAGGAAGAACAACTTTCCTTATTTCTGAGCTTGAACCATTCCCCACCCTGGGCCATTCCTCCGACACTAAACAAAGTGCAACCTAGAGAGAATGAGCCTTCCCTAAGGAATGTATGTCCCTGATTGCTGAACCTGGACCATTTCCCACCCTGGGCCATTCCTCGAGCACTAAACAAAGTGCAACCTGGAGATAATGAATCTTCCCTAAGGAATGACTGTCTGGACCATTTCCAAAGGAAATGATTGTCTTGCACCAACCTCCAAAATAGACCATTCTTTGAATCTTCTCACAACTGTGATCCTCAAAAGAATGACTGTTCGGCGAGGCATAACAGTGTTCTTGATTAACCATCAAGAAGAGAGACTGTCCTAGACCATTCCCCATGTTAACCACAATGGGAAATCATTGTCTATGGTACATCAACAATCCATCGAACCATTTTCATTACGAAAGTGACCGTTCAATCTGGACCACTTTCCGAACTGGAAAATGCCTTTCCGTCAGAAATTTCAAACCACTTTCCGAACTGGAAAGGTACTACTCATCTTGGACCATTTTTCAAACTGAAAAATGACTGTCCATAAATCAATAACACATTAGTGCTCCCTCCCAACCTGGGAGTCATCTCTTCCTTTTTCAATAAGGAAGTCGTCTCCACGAGCTCCAGCTTGAGTACACAAACTCTTTCACTTTTGACAGAGGCTTTACCGAAATGTCTTCTTATTTTCTCATCTATGGAGATATATATTATTGGAGAACCACTTCTCTTTTTTGGACTTCATCACTAAGAATGTAATTCTTGATCTCAAATGTACTTCGGTCTTTCTTGAACACTGGTTTTCTCTGAAGGCTTCATATAGATCTGATCAATATAGTGTATCATTATTGGATTCCTCTTGGTTTCCTGATAGCTCATAAAATCGTGGCAAGGGTCATACTGAAACATATCCAGGTGGTACTTCTTCTTCCATCATGAGAGTCTTCCATGGATTAGAAATCCATCATTCCGAGCTTCGGAGTAACCATTCTGATACAATATCTCTAATATAGAAAGTCTTTACCATGATTCTGTTGTGCATTGGACGTTCTTCACCAAGTTGTCTTCTTCCATTAGTATCCAAGGGTCTCTTTCTGGGATACCTCAAAGCCTTGAGGTTGCTATACATGTAAACTCCAACCCATGGATATTACGAATGATATATTGGATCATGTAGATGTATGTTTGGTCTACTTGGAGCAAACAATCATCATAGTCTTCTCCCTCCATCTGGGAGAACTTCTAGTTCTGGATCTCACAATGTTTGCATTCATAAGTCTTCCATACATTGTTCTTGACATAGACTGCCACCCAGGGTACGTCCGCTCCCACAAGGACCTTCTTTTTCTCTGGCCGGAAGAGATGAACTTCTCTTCAAATCCCTTATCGGGACTTTTCTGCACCCACAGGATGCTCTCTTGATGATCTCCCTTTGCCTATCGGGAAATCGGGCTGCACGCGATCGTGAATCTTAGACTCACGGAATTGGGTCTTGTAAATCCCTGAACCCCGATGACTATTCTCCATGGTTTCCTTGCTTCTTATCGAGAATTACCTCATCGGGAAATCGACACTCATGCTGTCGTGAGTCACTGCTATCACGAATCACCGACTCCCGATCTGTGATGATGCCTTTTGCACCCCTTAGCTCCCTCTAGCTAACGCCTCCTCACGTGACCTGCTATCCCATGAGTCCACGGTCCTTCTTCCCTATCGGAGTTTTGAACTTTGCGAAACTGAGCGCAAGACTTACGTCCTCAGGATTCCCGATCCTCCGATCCCTGATGCCACCTGTCCTCCACTCAGCTGCTTTGACTGTGGGACCATCGCATTTCAGGATTTTGTGACTTCTCTGATCATGAGTTTCTCGTCACCGAGAATCCTGAAATGCCAAACCTCGATGCACACGTGACCTCTCCTTTCCACGTCACCGCTTCCTTCTCCTCTCTATCGGGTATCACGAAATCGCGGTTTCACTTGCAGCGATTACGTTGTATGCGGAAACCCCGAAATGACGAACCCCGACCCTCCGGGATCTCGCACCACGCGTCCTTGCTGTGATCAACGGCTCTGATATTCTCGTGAAATCGCTAATTGCGATTTCATACA
This sequence comes from Picea abies, assembly GCA_900067695.1. Classification (NCBI taxonomy): domain Eukaryota; kingdom Viridiplantae; phylum Streptophyta; class Pinopsida; order Pinales; family Pinaceae; genus Picea; species Picea abies. The sequence continues at coordinate 10,273 of CBVK0101805417.1, forward strand.
CAAGACTCTTGGCTCCAGAAGTTTCGATTCTCCGTTGAGTCGAGCTCCGATGACTCCTCCGAGTTCTTTCTTTGCTCCTTTGGCTTAAACCCTGCGCAACTCTCCAAAGATCTGATGGCTGACGGGACTTCACTGCTTTCTTCTGCGAATCCAGACCGTCGACTCCTCCTCCTTGAAGAATTCTCAAGGATGACTAAGTAGCCCTTCTCATAACATGTTCTCCGACACTTGCACTTGCAAGCCCTGCTCGAATCTCTTTCAACACAATCCTCCTATGATCTCTTTTGGTGATGTCACAGGGGTGTGATACCTCCTGAGCTTTATTACTCTTATCCTTTCTGAGATATTTGCACGCACTCCTTGCGGAAATCTTTCAACAACTCTCCAAGTGTTGAATCCTTCCAACTCTGCACACCTTCTGCAGCAACAATCTTTGAATATTTTGCTCAGAATCGCAACTCTGAGACTTCTTCTTTAGCCTGCACACTCCTTGCATGACTTCAACAAATCAAATCTGATTCTGGGTGAATGAGAACAAGAGTTAGACTATTGATCCTTCATCAACGCACTCCTTGTGGATGAATTCAACTGCACACTTTGTAGGAATCTCCTGGCTCAGATAGAGAAACAATTGAAACTCATTCTCCTTCTCTATCAGACTTTAGTTTCGAAACATGAAATCACATGCACAGCATATACAAAGAAAATGCATAACCAGAAACAAACATTCATGAGCACAACATCAATACACACAGAGAAACAACACAAACCATGTGCTTGAATCAAAGCTTCCTTCTATTAATTCAATGGCCTGTACATGGGTGTTCTTCATACAATATTCTCTGTCTGCTCTTTTCTTCTCCTGAATGCTTGATTGATAATGTTACAATAATACAATGAGGGTGTCTATATCCGTTTTCCCTCCTTCCATCTAAAACTGTCTAATCTAGAAATAAATCCTACCTACCTACATTAACTAGATTAAATGCCTCCTTATATACTTCAGACAAGAGCGTATGGCTCGAGGTTTGATACAATATACAAAGGCGCTTTTCATAAATGGTGCATTTATACATTGGTGCATCATCTTGTATGAAATTTCAAAAAGTTTTGGTTGGACTTGTCCAGCTGTTGTTGTCTTTCATGATGGCTCGCTTGTCTTGGGCGATGCTCCTGCATCAGTTCTTCATCACACTTTTCATTTCCTCTTCTTGATTTCTTTTTGGTGAGTTCACATCAGGCTGGTAGTCTTGTGACTGGTTGTTCTGTCTTTTCTTTCTTTCTTGGAAATTTCATGTTTTTCCTCATGTTTCTCTTTAGCTTCTTGGGTCCATGGAGTTTCTTATAGATCTTATGCCCTAAAGATTTCACTTCTTTGTTTCATCATAGAATCACGAATGTGGATGGAAAACCAGGGATACTTTAAGGCTTCTTTTCGAAGAAGGTTTTTTCTGAAGTCAAACTGAACACATACTACTTTTCATGGCTGCCACCATGGATATATACTACATCATCTTCAATGGATCATAAGATTAGCTCCCTCCTAATCCTTGCTTCATGTATGAGTGCATGTTTTTCTTTTGGAAGTATATAATAGACTCCCTTCATATAAGATAATCCACACTTCCGTCTGCATCCTTATTGCCTTCTGCAAGGTGTCATAAGTCTTTCTCCAATTTCTTCTTGATTGTTAATTTTGGCTTATCTTGCAGCTGTTACTTATGTAATAAATTCCACATGATTTTCTTAATGTACTTCATTCTTTCATGTGTATTGTCTAACTTGTAGTCACAATGATAGGAATCCTTATCTTATAGGTATAGTTTTTCTTGGAACATATTATCTTCTAAGATATAGATATACAAGATATGTACAAAGGTTATGCAAATAAGATATGTACAAGAACTAAGAAAAGTATTGTTACCTTGTCTTTAGAGGAAGAAGTTTGTTTCATCCTTCTTAGTCTTCTTTGAAGGTTCCTTTTCTTCGGTAACTGATGCTTCGTGTGTCTCCTTCCTTTTCTTTAACTTGGGACAATGATTCTTGTAGTGACCATATTTTCGACAGTTGAATCATTGTATTTCTGACATATCTTTCTCTATATTTGTCTTCTTTCCAAACTTCCTTTTGTTCCTAGAATTTTTGAATCTTGCTGTGAAGGATTGATCATCATATTTCTTTTAAGGTTTCTCTTTTGCACCGATCCTTGATTCTTCTTTATCACAATAGGTCCAAAGTTCTTCAAATGTAGGATACTCCTTCCTTGTGTTCATACTTGCGGCAAATGCATCCCATGTCTTGGGAAGACCATTGAGTACTATGTTTACTAGTACCTTCTCTGAGATGATTTCTTCAATAGCTTGTAGTTGATATATTAACTGAGAGATCCTCACAAAGTATGATGTTATGCTGTCATCATCATTCATGTTCATGTCACAGAGCTTATTCTTTAGACTCATTACTTGTCTAATGTTTCTGACTGAGAAGAGGTTTGTTAGGGCATCGTACATATTATTTGATGAGTCAATATGGGAGATGTAGGGTATCAAGTGGTATTTTATAGAGTCCACTATGATACTCATGGCATAGATGTCACCGTCTTTGAACTTCTCCATAACTGCAATGTTTTGCGGTTCTTTCTCTTTTCCTTCTTCAAACTTTGGTTCCACGATCTTTCCCTTCATGATATCCAACACCTTATCCTTAGCAAGAATGAGGTCAATCCTTGTCTT
>CBVK0101805418.1:0-18094 GCA_900067695.1 Picea abies
ACCCTAGATTTGACCAAAAACTCAAAATTGACGTCTTGGCTTGCTGAGAGTACTAGGAGATGTGCTAGGCTAGGGTGCACTGGTCTATCCAAAAATTAGGTCAATCCCTTCACTTAAGGTGCCTCAACGAGAGGGTTAGGGTTTTTTGCAACTGCACCTACTAGTAACCCTAGCGACAGTGCTTTGGTGACTACTCCTGCTAGAAACCCTAGCGAAAATTCTTCAACGAGCTTAATATTCTTATGGCTATGCTCCCTTCCAGTGGTTAGACTAAATGAATGATGCAGGATCATCTCTCCATGAAGCCAACTAGCCAGCCAGCCATGTTAGCACGCATGCATTCATATGCAAAAAGGGAGGCGTAGCCTCATTTCAAAATTTGAATTGAATGTAATTTAATGTCTTAGGCTGGTGAGCCAGGAAAGCCGTGCCTTTGAGCAGGCGTTAGGTAGATCGGATTTAATGCCAGGAATGGCTGAGATCTAGAACCGATCCTGGACTAGACAACCCATTCATTGTAATTGATTGTAATTAATTAGAGTAGGAAAATCCTGGAGGGAAGTGCTCGATGAGCCCCTCAGGTAAAAGGGATTTTAGATCCCATTTTGAAGGAGAGACAGGGATGGTTGTATGAGAGAGCCAGAGAGAGCTCGAGGAACACCATTGTAAAATACATGCATTTGCCATTGTTAATATAACAGAAGCAATTTTTCCTGCATTATTCTGTTTTATATGGATGTTTGTGTGTGTTCCTTATATATTGTGAATGTATGCTGTAGTTGTGCATTTGCAGGGTTTGTTTGATTTTAGGTTGAATATCTTTGAGGCTTCACACCAGGAGGGTGTGACAGGACGTTGAGGTTCTGATAGCCGTGCATAGAGGATGCACTTCTGAACTCTGAGGAGTCAGACAGAGACGTGCTGAGGCACAATACTGGAAAAGAGGAAGACCTCAACATTGTTGAACACCTTGAAGGCAAGGATGAGTATGAGAACACAGTTGTAGACAGAATCACTGAGGACTTTGTAGGAGCTTTGCCAAGTGGGCATTGAGCAAGTGCATAAGTGCACAGAAGAAGGAACTTTGTCGTGAGTTCAAAGGAAACAGAATCACTCAGGATTCTGGAAGACTCTGCCAGGAGGGCATTGAGCGAGTGCCTGAGCGCACTGGAGACCAGAATTACTGAACGTTCTGTAGCAGAGAGACTCTGCTAGAAGGGCGTCGAGGAAACGTGCAGGTAGGCATAGGAAGGAGAATGGAACTCTTTGAGTTCTGGGAGTGAAGAAAGGTCCACTGAGGGAACTTTCACTGGGTTGCTGAATACCCAAAGAGACTGAGCCAGAGGTCGCTTGAGTCAAAGGATAGCCAAGAAGGAATCCGTTTTATTATCCATCTGAGGGAGGAAGAAGGAAAAATCCCCCAAGGGTTCTGAGTGTTTACGCAAGCTCAGAAGAAATAGCACCCTTGTGCGTGAAGACTCTGTAAGGAGTGCAGAAGTTAGAGGAATCCTTTGAGGATTCGATAAGAGTGGAAAAGTTCAGAGAGGTATAGCACCGTCATGGTATCGTGAAGGAGAGCCCGAGAGGGTTGTGCGTGAACGGTTCGAGTAAAGAGTTACAAGCGCAGGCGTTGGAGAGCCAGTTCTGAGAAAGAACATTTGAGTCTTCAAGAAGGAGAATCGACGGTCAGGATTCGTAGAGGAAACCAGCAAAATCCTGCTAGCCATCAGATCTTGGGGAAGTTGCATAGGATTTAAGCCTAGCGAACAAGAGAAGGAGTCAGGGAGTCATCGGGACTTGGCTCATCAGAATATCAGGGTTTCTATGGTCACGAAGATCTTGTAGACAGGAATTGTGATCCGCGATTTCTAGAAAGGATCTCAGCCGTTGATCGATGAGATACGTGTCAAGAAGCAGGGGAGTCAGTGGATCTCGGCTCATCGGAAGATCGGAACTTCCGGAGCCAGGAACCCTGTACATGAAGTCGCTATTAGCGATTTCCTGAGGAGATCAGAGCCGTTGATCATAGCGGGGACACGTGGCGCGAGATCCCGGGGAGTCGAGGTTCGGCGTTTTGGGGTTCTTGCATACAATGAAATCGCAGCAGGAGAAACCGTGATTTCGTGAAACGCGACGGGTCCCACGGTCACACCATTTCAGTGGAGGACAGGTGTCGGGAGGTCAGCCCTTGAAGGGAGACGACGACAGGTGGCATCGACATATCGGGAATTCGGAGGTTCGCGAGTTGGAGCGGCAAAGATTACGTCAACAGTTTGCGAGGTCGCAATCAGTGATATCTTGACACCCATCTAAATAGCACGTGCACCACAGACATCAGAGCCGAGGACACATGGCATCGGGGATCGGAGGATCGGAGATCCCGCGAGTGTAAGTTCCATGCATTCCAAATCCGTGAAGTCCGAATTTCCGAAGTGGGGAAGGACCGTGGCCTCGTGGCTCATGGTTGCATGAGAAAGAATATCTGGAGGGAGTTAAGGTGTGCAGAGAGTGCTATCGCAGATCGGGAATCGGGGATTCATGAGGTTAGTAACTCGTGACATTGCGAACACCGATTTCCCGACGGGAACATTCCCGATCAAAGAAAAGAACACTTGAGCAGATATTTCATCGGGTTTCGGAAATTGTGAGACCCGAGTGCAGGACTCGTGATCGCACGAGGTCCGATTTCCTGATAAGACAGTAGGGAGATCGTAAGAGCATCCTGTGGGTGCAGAAATGTCTCGATAAGGGATTTGAAGAGCGGTTCAACTCTTCGGGCTGAGGAGAGAGAAGGTCCTGGTGACAGCGAACGTGCCCTGGGAAGGCACGTTTGCATCAAGTGGTATCAGAGCGAGTTCTTGTCTGTATATTTCAGGCAAGAGGAGAACAGAGGAAAGCAGGAGAAAGATAGAGTGTTGAGGAACTCTGTGACAATTTTTTGTAGGTAGGCGAAAGTCAAGAATGCAGTCATTGGGACTGTAGGATGAAGCTGAGCACTCAGGATTTCAGGAGTGACAGCAGCAGGTTTGCCAGGGAGGTAGACATAGATAGCAAGATGGCTACTGAAGGCCATAGAAAGAAGAGCAAGGCAGAAAGGCTTGCCAAATGGGATGAAAAAGAGACTAGAGAACTCCATGAATTAAAAGCAGACATAGAGAAGCTCGAACTGTGGATGCGGCAGGATAGGAGGAGGAGACGAATGAGAAATTTGCCCATGAAGAAGGAAAAAGCAAAATGGCTAGTCAGAGAGCTGATGGTCAGGAAACAACGCAGACTGTTGAAGAAATGGTTGAGGTATGCTAAAAACCTTAAGGCCACAGAGGAAGATATGATTGATCACTATGGGCCAGAGACTGGAAGGGGTCTCAATGATTGGGATGATGAAAAAGATGAATTGGGACCATCTGAGGATCTCAAGGACTGCCAGGAGGGCAGAGAAATAGAAATTCCAGATTGCCAAGAGGGCAACAGATTGAGATCAGCTAAGGATCTCAAAGAATTTCATGAGGACAGCTAGGGAATTTCACATTGCCAACTGGGCAATGAAAGGAGATCATATGAGGATCTCGAAGACTGTCAGGAGGGCAGTGGAAGCATCGAAGACTGCCAGGAGGACAACGGAAGCATGTCAAACTGCTAGGTGGGCAGAAATGAAAATTCGAGACTGTCTGAAGGTCTCGTGGACTCATATAAGAGTTCAGTTCAGCAAGGAGTGCTGATGAAGATGGGATCGGTTGATCTCATAGTCTGCCAGGTCAGCAACAGAAGCATCCCATATTGCCAAGTGGGCAGGGATGAGCGGATGAATTTGAATCAACCAGGAGAGCTGACAAAGATGAGACTGTGTGAGGGTATCATAGTTTCAGAGATAGATTTAGATCAGCAGGTGTAACTGACAGAGGATGAAGATCAGAATGATATTCTAATGATTGGGGGAATTTCAATATTCCTTCCATTTTCCCCAGAGGAGGCAGAAAATTTTATTGCAGATGCAGCAAGATCAGAGGAACAATTAGCCGTGACTGTCAAACAAAAATTGGACAGATGGCTAAGACTGCCCAAGGGGATGAAGAGAATGAGCGTTCTAAGGAACGACTCAATGACTTCAGCCAACAAGCTGAGAGCGCTATAGCATTGGAGCTGATAGAAAAAGAAGAAGCAGAAGAAGAACGAAAAGAGAATGAGCATTCTGAGGAATGGCTCAATAATTTCGGTCAGGAAGTTGAAAAGCAAGAAGCTGTAGCACTGAAGCTAGCAGCAAAAGAAGATGAAGAGCTGGTAGGTAAAGTTATTACTCCATGGGAGATGGAGCTAGAGATGCTGGAGGATTGGTTGAACAATCCAGAGCTAGCAAGAGAACTGGTAGAATTTGAGCTGTCAGAGAAGAGGATGACTGAGCAGTAGGTCAGTCAAGAAGAGATTGCAGAGCTGAAGTCTGCAGCAGAATGGAAATTTGAGACCATAGATGAAGATGAAGATGAAGAAGAAGATGAAGAAGATGTCATGGGAGATCATAGTGATCTTCCCAATGGCCAAAAATTTTTGCAGCTAAGGAGACTGCAACAACAGAACCAGCCACTGGAGCAGCTGGATGAGGTGATTGAGGAAATCAGAGAGCTGATGTTGGAGTCAACAAAAACTGCCAGCAAGGAGTAGCTGGGCAGAATGAAAGAGGCAATAGCAGCAGTAGCAACGCAGCGGAAGCAGCAGCAGGATGGAGCAGATGGAAAGCTCCAAAGACTTATTTGGGATTCAGGAGGATTTCCAAACAACTACAGAGGAAGCTCATGAGCAGGAGCTCATGATTTTTGCAGTTGTGGAGTATGATGTAGGAGAATCTCTCCATGCAGCCAACCAACCAGCCAACCACGTCAACACGTATGCATTCATATGCAAAAAGGGAGGCACAGCCTCATTTCAAAATTTGAATTGAATGTAATTTAATGTCTTAGGCTGGTGAGCCAGGAAAGCCGTGCCTTTGAGAAGGCATTAGGTAGATCGGATTTAATGCCAAGAATGGCTGAGATCTAGATCCGATCCTAGACTAGACAACCCATTCATTGTAATTGATTGTAATTAATTAGAGTAGGAAAATCTTGGAGGGAAGCGCTCGATGAGCCCCTCAGGTGAAAGGGATTTTAGATCTCATTTTGAAGGAGAGAGAGGGATGGTTGTATGAGAGAGCCAAAGAGAGATCGAGGAACACCATTGTAAAATACAAGCATTTGCCATTGTTAATATAACAGAAGCAATTTTTCCAGCATTATTTTGTTTTATATGGATGTTTGTGTGTGTTCCTTATATATTGTGAATGTATGTTGTAGTTGTGCATTTGCAGGGTTTGTTTGATTTCAGGTTGAAGATCTTTGAGGCTTCACACCAGGAGGGTGTGACAGGACGTTGAGGTTCTGATAGCCGTGCACAGAGGATGCACTTCTGAACTCTGAGGAGTCAGACAGAGACGTGTTGAGGCACATGACTGGAATCAACAAATCAGGAGGAAGACCTCAAGGTTCCTGAACACCTTGAAGGCAAGGCTGAGTATGAGAACACAGTTGTAGATAGAATCACTGAGGACTCTGTAGGAGCTCTGCCAAGTGGGCATTGAGAAAGTGCATAGGTGCATAGAAGAAGGAACTCTGCCGTGAGTTCAAAGGAAACAGAATCACTTAGGATTCTGGAAGACTCTGCCAGGAGGGCATTGAGCGAGTGCCTGAGCGCACCGGAGACCAGAATTACTGAATGTTCTGTAGCAGAGATACTCCACCAGAAGGGCGTCGAGGAAACGTGCAGGTAGGCACAGGAAGGAGAAGGGAACTCTTTGAGTTCTGGGAGTGAAGAAAGGTCCACTGAGGGAACTTTCACTGGGTTGCTGAATACCCAAAGAGACTCAGCCCGAGGTCGCTTGAGTCGAAGGATAGCCAGGAAGGCATCCATTTTATTATCCATCTCAGGGAGGAAGAAGGAAAAATCCCCCAAGGGGTCTGAGTGTTTACGCAAGCTCAGAAGAGATAGCACCCTTGTGCGTGAAGACTCTGCAAGGAGTGAAAAAGTCAGAGGAATCCTTTGAGGATTCAATAAGAGTGGAAAAGTTCAGAGAGGTATAGCACCCTCATGGTATCGTGAAGGAGAGCCTAGGAGGGTTGTGCATGAATGGTTCGAGTAAAGAGTTACAAGCGAGGCGTTGGGGAGCCAGTTTTGAGAAAGAACATTTGAGTCTTCAAGAAGGAGAATCGACGGTCAAGATTCGCAGAGGAAACTAGTGAAATCCTGCCAGCCGTCAGATCTTGGGGAAGTTGTGCAGGATTTAAGCCTAGCGAACAAGAGAAGGAGTCAGGGAGTCATCGGGACTTGGCTCATCATAATATCGGGGTTTCTGTGGTCACGAAGCTCTTGTAGACAGGAATTGCGATCCACGATTTCCAAAAAGGATCTCAGCCGTTGATCGGTGTGATATGTGTCAAGAAGCAGGGGAGTCAGTGGAGCTCAGCTCATCGAAATATCGAAACTTCTGGAGCCAGGAAACCTGTACATGAAGTCTCGATTAGCGATTTCCTGAGGAGATTAGAGTCATTGATCATAGCGGGGACACGTGGCGTGAGATCCCGGGGAGTCGGGGTTCGACGTTTCGGGGTTCTCGCATACAATGAAATCGTAGCAGGAGAAACTGCGATTTTGTGAAACGTGACGGGTCCCATGGTCACACCATTTCAGTGGAGGACAGGTGTCGAGAGGTCAGCCCTTGAAGGGAGATGACGACAGGTGGCATCGACATATCGGGAATTCAGAGGTTCACGAGTTGGAGCCGCAAAGATTATGTCAAAAGTTTGCGAGGTCGCGAACGATGATATCTCGGCACCCATCTAAATAGCGCATGGACCACAGACATCAGAGCCGAGGACACGTGGCATCAGGGATCGGAGGATCGGAGATCCCGCGAGTGTAATTTCGACGCATTCCAAATCTGCAAAGTCTGAATTTCCGAAGTGGGGAAGGACCATGGCCTCGTGGCTCGTGGTCGCATGAGAAAGAATAGCCAGAGGGAGTTAAGGTGTGTGCAGAGAGTACCATCGCAGATTGGGAATCGGGGATTCACGAGGTTAGTAACTCGTGATAGCACGAACACCAATTTCCCAACAAGAACATTCCCGATCAAAGAAAAGAACACTTGAGCGGATATTTCATCGGGTTTCGAAAATTGTGAGACCCGAGTGTAGGACTCGTGATCGCACGAGGTCCGATTTCCCGATAAGACAGTAGGGAGATCGTAAGAGCATCTTGTGGGTGCAGAAAAGTCCCGATAAGGGATTTGAAGAGTGGTTCATCTCTTCGGGCCGAGGAGAGAGAAGGTCCTGGTGACAACGAACGTGCCCTGGGAAGGCGCGTTTGCATCAATGAAGGAGGTGTGGGACCATAACCTGTTAGAATATGAATGGATGTGCTCATCTTACCATAGACAATATCGCTATTGTCACCCAACCATAGGCCAAAGTAGCCCTCCGAGCACCTTAACCTTGACAAAGAATCATTTCAGAAGAAAACCCTAGGCTAGATAGCCAAACAAAGGGTAACGCATCTTCCTCCAAGGATAGCGCACCAAACAAGAGTTGATTAGATATTCCAAACCATAACTAAGAGATAGTGCAAGACAAAACAAAATTTGCTAGCTGTAGCAGCTGCAACAACAACTCTCCTCCATACTTGTGCACAAAACTGCCCAACTGTAGTGCGCACAAGTGTGCTCTACAGTTTTGAGAATACTGGCCAGAATGAAGACTGACCTCCTGTATTTATACTAAATCTGGCAGACTACCAGGGCCGACTTCTCATTCTGGGTACTAATTCTTTGGTATATAATATTTCTTCTAGCCGTCTTCTTCTCTTGGAGGATAATAACCTAATACAAGTTATCCCCTTGAGCCGACTTATCTTCTAGGGTTATTAGATAACTCATTAGGGTTTCTTCTTTCTTTCTAGATTATTCTATTCTTGTCAAGTTTACACGTGGAGGTAAATACCTCCCGCAACTACCATAATATCAATAGTTGGTTTCTTGCATCTGCAGTTGGACCTGTTGTTTTGTATCACAAGATGTAACAACTATCGTCCCACAAAAATGTGAGAATGTCGTTGGCGGTAAAACTTGGGATTTTATCTTCTTGATATGCTATGAAAACTATAGTTTCATAGGAAAATTGGACACTAATGGAATGTATATTTTTGGTAAGTCTAATGTCTCCAACCATGATGCCTTTAACATGACATATCATGCCTTGGAGACATGATATGTACATCAAAGTGCGGCATGAACGTGTGGGAGCACGATGGACTAATTTACTTTCGTTTTTAAAAGTAAGCAGGTTATATAAATGTAATAGTATTTAAAGAAGTGTTGTAAATGTCCTACCTTGGTTTTTATCAGTGCACATTTTTTAATCAAGTTTACTTCAACTGAAATTTAATTATGGTAATTGGATATTTGAGTTGTTGGGTATGTATAATTTTGGTTTGAAATAATTTTTTCAATGTGTATAGTCTTTGTGCATCAAAAATTAAGAAATTTTGCATGGTGTATAATCTTAGTGTTTCAAAAATTTAAAATTTTTTTAGGTGTTGTTTCAGATCAAGGTGTATAATCTTGGTATCTTAGAAATCTAGAAATTTTTCATGGTGTATAAACTTAGTTTTTCCGCGTATAATCTTGGTGCCTCAGAAATTTACAAATTTTTCATGGTGTATAATCTTAGTGCTTCGAAAATTTAAAAGTTTCAGGTGTTGGTGTTTCAAAAATTATTTCAAAAATTTTAAAATTTTTTTAGGTGTTGTTTCAAAAATTACTTCATAAATTCAGAATTTTTTTCAAGGTGTATAAAAGGCATGATATATACATCAAAGTGTGGGATGAATGTGTGGGAGCATGGTGGACTGATTTACTTTCATTTTTAAAAGTAAGCAGGTTATATAAATGTAATAGTATTTGAAGAAGTATTGTGAATGCCCTACCTTGGTTTTTATGAGGGCACATTTTTTAATTTTACTTCAACTGAATTTTAGGAAATTACTGACTGAAATTACTGTAATTGCATATTTAAGTTGTTGGGTTTGTATAATTTTGGTGTGAAATATTTTTTTCAAGGTGTATAGTCTTGGTGCATCATAAATTTAGAAATTTTGCATGGTGTATAATCTTAGTGTTTAAAAAATTTAAAAGTTTTTTAGGTGTTGTTTCAGAAATTATTTCATAAATTCAAATTTTTTTTCAAGGTGTATAATCTTGGTGCATCAGAAATCTAGAAAATTTTCATGGTGTATAAACTTAGTGTTTCAAAAATTTAAAAGTTTCAGTTGTTGGTGTTTCAGAAATTATTTCAAAAATTTACAAGTTTTTTAGGTGTTGTTTCGTAAATTACTTCATAAATTCAGAAATTGTTTCAAGATGTATAAAAGGCATGATATGTACATCAAAGCGTGGAATGAACGTGTGGGAACATGGTGGACTGATTTACTTCCTTTTTAAAAGTAAACAGATTATATAAATGTAATAGTATTTAAAAAAGTATTGTAAATGCCCTACCTTGGTTTTTATCAGGCCACTTTTTTTAATCAAGTTTACTTCAACTGAAATGTAGGAAATTACTGACTGAAATTACTGTAATTGCATATTTGAGTTGTTGGGTTTGTATAATCTTGGTGTGAAATGATTTTTTCAAGGTGTATAGTCCTAGTGCATAAAAAATTTAGAAACTTTACATGGTGTATAATCTTAGTGTTTCAAAAATTTTAAAGTTTTTTAGGTGTTGTTTCAAAAATTATTTCATAAATTCAGAAATTTTTTTAAGGTGTATAATCTTGGTGTCTTCGAAATCTAGAAATTTTCGTGGTGTATAAACTTAGTGTTTCCACGTATAATCTTGGTGCCTTGGAAAGTTAGAAATTTTTCATGGTGTATAATCTTAGTGTTTCAAAAATTTAAAAGTTTCAGGTGTTGTTGTTTCAAAAATTATTTCAAAATTTTTAAAAGTTTTTTCAAGGTGTATAATTTTTTCAAGGTGCATAATTTTTTCATGGTGTATAAACTTAGTGTTTCAGTGTATACTCTTGGTGCCTCAGAAATTTAGAAATTTTTCATGGTGTATATTCTTAGTGTTTCAAAAATTTAAAAGTTTCATTTAGACATTCTATCAAAACAAAATCAAAATTCTAAAATTCTAAATTTACATAAAAAACATTAAAAATAATATTGAATAACATTTAAATAATTGTTTATACTATTCTTTAAGTAAAAAGTGTTATAGCATTATATAAATTACTATAAATCTTGGTAAAATGTTATAATATTATGGACTGATTTATTTCTGTTTTTTATAGTAAGCACCTTACAGACTGTGATACATAAGCATGACTACAAATTTCCATCTATTTTATTCTAATATATTTTTGTACGTGCATTTCATTTCCTTTGGTGCAATAGCTTAATATATATAGTTTTATGTGTATTTATTTTTTTCGTCTTCTATACTTAAGCAATTTCTTGTTTCTCTTTTCCCTGTACTTTATCTTTCTCATTACTTAGTCATTTTTCTGAAAGTTGCGAACCCGAGTATAGTGAAGCTTGCGAGTTCCAGTGGTCCGAGGTCGAATTGCAAATGACAAAAGTGTTGTCTGCAAAATGTGTATCACGAAATTGTTGGGTGCAAAATGTATTTGATGAAAGTGTCGACTGCAAGATGTATATCATAGAACACACGGGACATGAAAAATGAAAAATAAAAATAAATATGAATAATTAATTGAATAAGATTTAACAAAAAATTATCACATATTAATAATGAATATGATATTTAATATTTTTTTTTTGTAACTAGGGGAATCTGCAACAATGACAGTATCGTACTCGTGTGAGAATCACACCGCCCGCAAGCACGCCTCCAGATAAATTAGGGTGAGAATCGAACTTGAGACCTCTTTTTACATATTTCCTTCCATTTACACGACACTTACCAATAGATCTACACCCCTGCAGGCCTTAAATTGAAGGACATGGGGGTGGGCTTTGATCCACTTATATGTGCATGGGTCACGATATCATTTAATATAACATCTCTGGGTGCAACTACACGTTCGACCAGTACCTCAAGGTGCCCCCATTGCTTCAGGTTATGCCCTCACGGGAATTGAACCTTGCGCAATGGTGAAAAAATCCTCCCTTTCCACGATTGGATCCAACCCCTTAGGACAATACAATATTTAATATTAATATTATAGGATAGATATAATTAATTTTACTTTATAGTTTATTTATTAATATTAATATAAAATAGTATATACAAGTATATATCCATTTTATCTTTAGAGTCAAGAAGGATCAATTTCTAGGTACAAAGTGATAGCATTATATAAATTACTATAAATCTTGGTACAATGTTATAATATTCTATAAATTACTAAATCTCATGTTGCGGTCGGTCAAATGCATGATATATAAGCATGACTATAAATGTCCAACCAGCTCACCATGTCACATCTATTTTATTCTATTTATTCTACTATATTTTTATACGTATATGACAGAATTGTTGGGTGCAAAATGTATATGACGAAAGTGTTGGGTGCAAGATGTATATCACGGAACAAGTTGGACATGAAAAATAAAAATAAATATGAATAATTAATTGAATAAAATTTAACAAAATATTATCACATATTAATAATGAATACGATATTTAAGATTAATATTATAGGATATATATCATTAATTTTACTTTATAGTTTATTTATTAATATTAATATAAAATAGTATATACAATTATATATCCATTTTAACTTTAGAGTCAAGAAGGATCAATTTCTAGGTACAAACCTTTATTATCATAAACAAAATCAAAATTCCAAAATTTCAAATTTACATTTAAAAACATTAAAAATAATATTGAATAAAATTTAAATAATTGTTTATACTATTCTTTAAGCAAAAAGTGTTATAGCATTATATAAGTTACTATAAATCTTGGTACAATGTTATAATATATTATAAATTACTAAATCTCATGTTGAAGTAGGTGGGACTAGTGATACATAAGCATGACCATAAATGTGAACCCGGGAGTCTGCCAACCCACTCACCGTGTCACATCTAATTTTATTGTACTATATTTTTATAAGTATATGACGAAATTGTTGGGTGCAAAATGTATATGACATAAGTGTTGGGTGAATGATACATGAAAAATGAAAAATAAAAATAAATCTGAATAATTAATTGAATAAAATTTAACAAAACATTATCACATATTAATAGTGAATACTATACTTAATATTAATATTATATGATAGATATAATTAATTTTAATTTATAAGTTATTTATTAATATTAATATAAAAAAGTATATACAAGTATATATCCATTTTAACTCTATAGTCAAGAAGGATCAATTGCTAGGTAGGAACCTTTATTATCATAAACAAAATCAAAATTTCAAAATTCCAAATTTACATTTAAAAACATTAAAAATAATATTGAATAAAATTTAAATAATTGTTTACACTATTCTTTAAATATAAATTGTTATAACATTATATAAATTACTATAAATCTTGATACAATGTTATAATATTTTACAAATTACTAAATCTCATGTCGGTGGGACTCGTGATACATAAGCATGACTATAAATGTGAACCCGCTAGTCTATATTTTTATAGGTATATGACGGAATTGTTGGGTGTAAAATTTATATGACGTAAGTATTGGGTGCAAGATGGGACTCGTGATACATAAGCATGACTATAAATGTGAACTAGCTAGTCTATATTTTTATAGGTATATGACGGAATTGTTGGGTGCAAAATTTATATGACGTAAGTATTGGGTGCAAGATGTACATCACAGAGGACATGAAAAATAAAAATAAATATGAATAATTAACTGAACAAAATTTAACAAAACATTATCACATATTAATAATGAATACAATATATAATATTAATATTATAGGATATATATAATTAATTTTACTTTATAGTTTATTTATTAATATTAATGTAAAATAGTATATACAAGTATATATCCATTTTAACTATAGAGTCAAGAAGGATCAATTTCTATGTACAAACTTTTATTATCATAAACAAAATCAAAATTCCAAAATTCCAAATTTACATTTAAAAACATTAAAAATAATATTCAATAAAATTTAAATAATTGTTTACACTATTATTTAAGTAAAAAGTGTTATAACATTATATAAATTAATATGATGATGATGACGATGATTAATGTCCACTAAGACCTAATTGTTCTATCGGACCTTAAGAGGGTAAGTGATTACTTGTGATTCTTTAGAATTTTGTTTCTGTGCTCAAAAAGCATTAAGAGAAGCTTTCCAAGATCACCATAATTTTGTTGAGTTAATAGGTTAGGAAGGTTGGTAGTGTGATCAATATTTTGAAAATGAGATCTAATATGGGTATAGGATGGACAATCTAAGAGAAAGTGTTNACAATCTAAGAGAAAGTGTTTTTCATCTTCAACCTTCTTAGTGTCACAAAGGTGACAGACTCTTTCATCCCATGGCATTTTAGGAATTGACCAATGCCCAATTTCACTATGGATCTCATGAGAATTTGTTCTTATCTTAGCAATGCTTATTTTTTTCTTTACACTTGGAAAAACAAATAGATAATTTTGATCTTCTAGATTAGGGTTGATTACATCTTTATAATACCTTAATTTTTTTTTTCCCTCTAACTCTTTATCACACCACATTTTTTCCTTAAATTTTGATTTGACGTTTTTTTTAATAGTATCTTTATTCTGCAAAATGGTTTCTTCCATGATTCCCCAATAGTTTAGCCAAGACTGGGTGTCTTTATGCCATCCTTGCTTGAGTCGATGGTGGTTATGACTTGATTTTAAAGCAATTTTAGGTAGCCTCTTGTCTTCCATGTTGTTTAACTTGTTATTATACATTAGGTATCTAGTCATAGCCATGATCTCAATGGGGGAGAGGCTTGTTTCTATGAAGAGGATGGGATATGGCATATTTCATTTAATTTTGAGATTATAGGTTATAAAATTCTTTTGTATTTTCTCTATCTTTCTCCAGGATTCATGAGAGATACTATAGCCCCAGACTTCACATCCATAAACAATAACATGTGTAACAAGAGTCTCAAAGAGGAGTTTCTTCTTATCGCAACTCCAAAGATCAGTTGAATGCTATAATTCCAATTGAGTTTGTGGTGAATATCAATCCCAAGATATTTGTATGAAGTTACTTCCTCCAAGTTGTTGTTGTCATATATGAAGGTATCATAAGGTATCTTATTGGATTTAATAATCATGACCTTAGTCTTATCAGTATTAACAGTCATACCCATATTGGAGAAAAAATCCTTGAGGATTCTTAGTTGGCTTTCAAGATCATGGGGACTCCTTGCCATAAGAACGATATCATCATCATAAAGAAGAAGATTGATGACTATACCAGTGAGAGTAGGGCTGACACAACCTATTTTTTCCAAGCAATCTTCTAACTTGTCAATGTATATGCGAAAAATGGTAGGGGACAAGGGACAACCTTGTTTGACTCTGATATTGCAGTTAATATATTTTTTTCAGCTCTCAATGTTTTTAAACTTAGCAATAATGTTCTCATACATCCTTATTGCAACATCCCTTAAATCGAGAGGCAATTTTATCTCTTCCAACCTATTCCAAAGGTTTTTCCTAGGAACCATGTCAAAAGATTTTCTAAAGTCAACAAAACAACAAAAAATATTGGTTTTAGTATTGCGGAACTCCTTTGCAATGATACTAAAGGTAACAAGATGGTCCATAGTTGAATGATATATCCTAAACTCAGCCTGGCCTTTATCTCTTTTACCGTGACTTTCTAGCCAAAGGCTAATCTTCTTTTCCAAAATAATTCCATAAAGCTTGGCTAAAATTGGGCTAATCATAATGGTCTTATAATTAGAGGGGATGTTTCTATCCCCATTTTTAAAAATAGGAACAATGAGGCTTTGCGTCTAGGGTTTAGGGAAGCCATGATTGACTGCTAAATTAAAGAGCTTATGTATGTGAGGGATAAGGATTGGCCCTTCGATTTTAAAAATTCCAGCTTGGTAGCCTTCAGTGTTCTTAGCAAAGGAAGCTAAGGACTGCTGCTGCAGGAAGTGCGCAGAGTCTGAACTATTCAACACTTGGGAAATTGTTGAATATTAAGCGTAAGGAGTGTGTATAGGTTCCTCTGAAGGAGTCAGAGTGGAATAAGATCAGGAGGTTTAGCACCTTCGTAATATTGTGAAAAAGAACACAGAAGGGTTGATCGAGGAAGGGTCACACAGAGTCGTAGGCGCAGGCTTGGAGGACAAGTCTCGGTAGAAATACTTAGCCACTTCAGAGAAATCTCAAGGAGGAGGAATTGACGGTCAGTGTTCACCGGGGAAAACAGCGAAATTCCGTCCGCCGTCAGATCTGGGAAAGTTGCGCACAGGTTAAGCCTTAGCATGCAGGGGAGGAGCCCGAGAGTCATTGGGACTCGGCTCATCGGAGAATCGATCCGCGATTTCCCGATAGGATCCCGGAAAGTCGGAGTTCGGGATATCGGGGTTTCAGGAGTCGTGGAACACTTGCAGAACGAAATCGCGATCCGCGATTTCCCGATACTATCGGAGCCGTTCGATTGACGGATGCGTGCCCAGAGATCTGAAGGAGTCGGGGTTCGACATTTCAGGACTTTTGGTGAGAAGGAAATCACGGGAAGAGAAATCGTGAAATCCCGAAACGCGATAACCACACAGTCACAAGTGTTGAGCGGAGAACAGGTGTCAACATATCAGAGTTCGGCATTTGTAAGTCCCGTGAACTTCGACCACGGGAATCACGATATCTCGATACACGATTTCCCGACAGGATTAAGGCCTGTAGTGGAGGACATGTGGCATCAGGAGCCGGGGATCAGAGATCTCAGAGGCGTGAGTTTCGCGCCTTTCGATTTCATGAAATCTGAATTTTTGATAAGGAAAAGGCCCGTGGTCACGTGGACTGAAAGGTCACATGTGAAAAGGAACCAACCGGAGGAGCTGAGGAGCGAAGCGAAGTGCCATCGTGGATCGGGGATCGGGAATCCTTGAGGTGAGAAATTCACTACCTCGAAAGGGCCGATTTCCCTATGGGATAATTCCCGACAGAAGCAATGATTGTGTGAAGTGGGTATTCCATTGGGTTTCGAGGATTTGTGAGACCCGAGCGCAGGGCTCGCGATCTAGCGAGGTCTGACTTCTCGATTTCGAGAAGGGAGGTCATACAGAGCATTCTGTGGGTGATAAAGTCCTGAAATGGATTTGGAAGAGCATTTTAGCTCTTCGGGACTAAAGAGAAGAAGGTCCTGGTGGGAGCAGTCGTGCCCTAGGTGGTGCGGTTGCATCAGTGTGGTATCAGAGCGGGAAATTCTTTGCTTTCCATAGTAGAGGAGAAGATTCTGCCATGCCACCCAGAAGAGAAAGACAGTGACCTGAACCTGAGGATAGGGAGGTGAGAAGAAGAGGTAGGCCGACAGGAAATCCAGAAATGGAGAGGCAGATACGTGATCTCAGAGCGAGGCTGGAAGATATGGAGGCAACGCAGAGATGCACAACAAATGCTGGAGATATAAGTGACTCCGAAGGCGAAGCTGAAGCTGAACAGCAAGGAGAAGTTGCAGTCGAAGATGAAACCAATGAGCGGTTGATTAAAGCCATCGCTCGGATGAGTTCAAAGACAAAAATGGACATTCCAACTTATGAAGGAAGTTTGGATGCAGAAGAGCTGTTGGACTGGATTAGAGCTCTTGACACCTACTTCGATTACAAAGATATCGAAGAGGATAAAAAGGTGAGGCATGCTGTCACGAAATTAAAAGGACATGCAACATTATGGTGGGACGAGCTTCAGGCGGATAGACGTTCCAAAGGTAAGCCAAAGATCAAAAGCTGGGATCGAATGATTGCGAAGATGAAGGAAAAGTTCATCCCAAGGGACTATCAGATCACACTATTCAGGAAGATGTAGAACCTGAGACAAAAGTTGATGACGATAAAGGAGTATACCGAAGAATTATACAAGCTCAATATCAAAGCAGGTCATCGGGAGAGCGATGATGAAAAAGTGGCCAGGTATATGAATGGCTTAAGATACAATATCTAGGATGAGATGAGTATGACAACCATCAGAACAGTAGAGGATGCATATCAGATGGCATTGAAAGCTGAGGAAAATCTAATCCATAAGCCCGGACAGCCAGGCCGAGGTAAGAGTCAGCTGAGAGGTAAATCAGTTGCCCAAGACAAGTTCCAGAAGTCTAAGGATGACTGGAAGAGACCTCAGGTTAAAGTTGAAAGAGGTGGAACCTCACAACGAGGGCCACATGCTGAACAAAGAAGGCAGCAAAACGATCAGCGAGGAGATTATGTTGATGCAAACACTCTTCCTCGTACTTGATGTCGAGGTAGAGGAAGAGGAGGAATCATCACATGCTACACATGTGGGAAGAATGGGCACAAAGCAGTTGATTGTCCAGATAGGAAGAAGGAGAGAGGAGAAGCTCACATCGCAGAAGCGCAGAGGCGTGATGCTGAGACAGAAGACGCAGAAGACGGAAGGTCGTTGATGATGCGTAAAGTTCTCTTAACACCCGAGAAGGAGGTGGAGGACACAGCTCAGAGAAGCAGACTGTTCAGAACTGCATGCAAGACCAAAGACAGGAAATGCAAAGTCATTGTGGATAGTGGAAGCATCGATAATCTCGTTTCGACCGAGATGGTGGAGAAACTAGAGATGGAGACGACTGATCACTCGAGTCCATATAAAGTTTTATGGATATAGAAGGGACATCAGGTGAGTGTCACTAAACAGTGCTTAGTTGACATTAAAATAGGAGGATATAATGACAAGATTTTATGTGATGTCATTCCTATGGATGTTTGCCATTTACTACTGGGAAGACCATAGAAGTATGATAGAAACGTAATTCATGATGGGAAAATGAATACGTATACCTTGAAGAAGAATGGGAGAACACATATGTTGCTTCTGATAAAAGATAAGGAGGTG
>CBVK0101805426.1:0-23733 GCA_900067695.1 Picea abies
ACACACACATATATATATATATATTCTCTCCCCATTTAAAATGTCATCACAAAATTTATTAACTTGTGCATTCTAAAAGTTGCACCACGGTGTGTTGGAGGTTAGCCAAGATCTTCACCACATCGCTTATTCATTCTTGTTCATTATTGCAGTCGAACTGTGCTTCCTGCTACAGGTTGGTCATGATCCAAAGTCAACACATATGAAACTATAAGTTTCTCTTGAATGCACCCAAGCATTCTTTCCTCATTAGTAACGAAGGTTCTCACACTCATGGTCACCATGGTCCAAATCAATGAATGAAATCTCATGTTCACAACTTTCTTGCATTTTTGAGAGCGTCAGTTAACATTTACTTAATATGATTAAAAAATTACTATGTGAACATCTAATTGCCACATTCAAATGATTAGCAAACTTAATTCCAACCCTTTTGTATTCTCCCGAACCATAGATTTTCATGGGCCTAGTATCAAATAGGGTTTTCTTTAACTACGCACGTTCATAATTTTACGAGCCGAAACCTTTCAGCGTTCACCAACCACGAGTTTGTGGTTGTGCTAGTCATATTATAATTATGATTATGCATTAATAAATTTCCTTCCCGGTTGCTATGTTTTTATGGTTTGGTTGTGAGATTTGATATAAAATTGAACAATTTATAGGTTATAAAATAATTTATAACTTTTAAATGAAATATTTTTTATATGATTTTTTTATTGAGGAAAAGACGTAGGGAAAATATTCACTTGAAACAATTTGCTACAACATATAAGAATAAACACATAAGCATTCTAAATAAGATCGAGCTCTAGAAATGTTTCGAGATGTTAATAACTATCGATATCTAAGTACTAAAAATTGTTTAGATGCAATGTTAAAGATTGAATTCTACTTGACCATATCAACCTAAAGATGCATAAACAACAAATAACTGAGATAACTGGATCAATTGGATTAATTATATTATTCCAACATTGATGGAATATAATTGAATTTTCATAGACTCTAAAATCCATTATTAAATATTTAGAATAACATCATATTGAGCAAGGATAGGCTCATTATTGCTTTTAGAATGAGTATCACCTAACACAAGATCAAAGGAGGGTGGGCTAGAGAAAATATAACCAATTCAATATTTCCACACTTGAATTAAGTAAAAGAATGAAACAATGAAAATCTTGGGGAAGCCTCCTACTACAATATATTAAATGTATAAGATAACATGATCATTCATGTAACACACCCGCCCCCCTAGGTTCTCTTTTAAGGGGTGGGGCATCAAAATTATATTTTCCCTTAACTATCTCTAGGTTCCCCTTTCACCAAGATGCAGGTTATTCCAAACCCATGGGCTCTTTCCTGGGCCCTTTGAAGGATTTGAACAGCAGATGCTAGCTTTCCATGCCAGTGACCCTTCCTTCATATGACCTCGGTTGTGCCCAAGTGCCAACTCAGAGGCGCTTCGGAGCTTCGGGCTCCGGGTGTGATTCGGATTTTATGAGAATAACGAAATGACTACAGATTATTAACATATGCTTAACAAAGAATAATAGGGATACAGTAAAACTGGTTTTCTATTCAATACGGAAATAAGATGAAACTGTAAAATGCAGTGGAAAACAAGCTTGTTGGAATGGTGGTGGCTTATCTCTAAGAAGAGATGTGACAGTTGCACTCATTTGCGAGAAGATGATTACAATGAGGCTCTAAAGACCTTTTTACAATAAACAGGAGTTTCAAAAACCCTAGACATCCAAAAACCTAACCCTAGGAGATGAAGCACCAAAAGTCATATGGGCCCCATCTGGGTAAGTCAGTACATCAACTTCCTGAGGTCGTAACTCTTGAATACAATCTTTATTTTAGGCGTACGATAGTTCGTTGGAAATATCTATCCAAGGACTACAATTTTTTATGAAAAATTCATGATGAAGTTTTTCGATCGGTAGATACCCCAAAAAAAGGGTCGTTTAGGGCCTCAAAAGGACTCCAGAAGTTGAGGACCCAAAAAACTGCTAAAAATAGTAAATTACCAAAATTACCAGAAATTTGTTTTCAGCCAGTTGGAAAAGGTGGGTGGCCACTGATATCCACATGAATCAATCCTTCCTCCTTAGGAAGAAATGGTCTCCATTGCGTTGATTCCCCCCATCAAATGAGGAAATTTTTGTTGAATTTATCCTCGGGTGAGCCACTTGCCTTGGTGTAGGAGTTGCCCTGCTTGGACAACTCGATAAAGTTGGATACTTTGTTGTTGAGTGCCCTTGATATGTGTGTCCACAATATGATCATTGGATGCCTGCTGTATGCAGTCAAGGTTGAGCTCTGTTGGTGTCAGTGGTTCTGCTACGTCTGAGGTGTCCAATAATGGTGGGAAATAAGGACAAAGGAGGTCCACGTTGAACACTAGGTGCAGGAAAAGGAAAGGAGGAATGTTGAGATCAAAATCATTATCCCCCACAACCTTGGTGATGGTGTATGACCCATAATAGAGTGGGAAAATCTTTCAATGGGTCCTGTAAGGTGTTCTTTCTGCAAGTCAAACCAAACTTTATCGCCCACCTGAAACTTATGTGGCAGCCGATGTTGATCATGGTGTTGATTGTACTTGTCATTGGACTTCTGTAGGATATCCTGAACTTGTTGTTGGATGTGTTGGATCCTCTCAATTAACCAAGTGGTTTTGTCAGCTTCAGTTGGAGCAGGAGATGAGTTGGCTAAGGTGACTACAAGGGGAAGTGCAACATCTATGGGACCCAATGGTTGGAATCCCAACCCCACCTGAAAGGGGGTGTGGCAGGTTGAGCTATGCATGGCTCAGTTGTAGCTATATTGGACATAGGGAAGACTCTCATCCCATGTGCAAGGGTGTTTGGAATTATACATGTGTAGGATATGCATGATCATTCAATTTACGACCTCAGTTTGGCTATCTGTCCAGGGGTGGAAGGTCGCAGATTTGGTGAGCTTGGTGTCAGCAATGATCAGAGGCTCGACCAGAATGTGCTGAGAAATAGACTATCCCAATCTGAGACAATGGTTTGTTGGATTACAAAATGTACCCAGAATCGTTCAAAGAAGATCTTGGTAGTGGCTTCTGCTGTGATGCTCTTCTTGCAAACAACTAGAATCAACATCTTAGAAAAGCGATCAACAACCACAAAACACGGTCATTTACCCACTTGGTGGATGGGAGGCCCAACATGTAGTCCATTGAGATGGATTCCCATGGTCTTTCAAGAGTAATAAGAGGGGTGTACATGCCCTATTTCTTAGTGGTCAATTTGGAAATAACACAGGCATTGCAGGCCCTGATATACTTGCTGACCTCCCGTCAAAGTTTCGGCTAGTAGAAATGTTTTTGTAGCATCGCCACTGTATTTTCGACACTGAAGTGTCCTCCCACCTGACTGTAGTGGGATTCCTATATCATATTCTCTTTCTCTCTTGATGGAATGTAGATATGGCCGAGATGAAACAACAACCCCTCCTGAAGATGGAAAGTATCGACAACTGCGTTTGCACCCAAAATTTGGTAGGTGGTGGGGAAGTCCAAGTCTGTCTCATAAAGTTGGGGACATCCAGAGGTCTCATGGCCGCAAGATTCTAGCAATGTGGTGAGTGACGCGACTGGCGGTCTACTGAGGCAATCAACGATGTGGTTGGTGCTTCCTATTTTATACTTGATGTTGAGGTGGAATTGTTGTAAGTATGTGGACCACTTTTGAAGGTGATCATTCTATAATTTTCCTTATGTCTGCATGAACTGCAGTGGATTATGATCAGTGTGGATGAATGTCTCCTTCCCAAGAATGTAATGTCTCCACTAATGGAAGGCTTTCACAATGGAGTACAATGGACCGACCTTGTTATCACTATAATTTTTTTTCATATGGATTCCAAGTCTGAGGACATAGCAGGAGACTAAATAATTATAGAGGAGCGATAGACTAGTAGATGAAGATAAATATAGCGGAAAGGTAAAGTTGATGGGACCTAGCAGGTCACAGATCATGGGCGCCATAGATCGATGGTTTTGGAGCGTATCAGGCCGTGAACTAACACGGAGGTTAATCTTTTGAAAGTAGGTCGATAGGGATAACACAGTTTCTCATCGAGGGAATGTGGCGCCACCACATGTATATCGAGGGGAAAAGCAATGGAACCCAAAACCACTCAATCCTACCCCGATGTCACGTGTCAAAACATCATTAGATGTGTCAAATCCAAGGATCGCATGTGGAAAGGGAAAGCTGACGGCCTGTCAAATCACCTCAGGACACTTGTTTGGGTACTTTCGTCCGTGCAATGTCGGGTGAGTGCCACCAAAAATCTGATTTGAAATTTGATCATTTGAAATCAATGGCCAAACGTGATAAGTCGTTATCCCTGCAAGGAATTTTGTTAGTAACCCATGATTGACAGTCAATGACGATTGTCACTCAAAGCATGGGTGACACTACTCTGTTTTGGGTTATGGACATTTTATTACAAAATGGGTAACCAAAAAATGAATCATTTGTCTAATTCTTATGCATCTAAGGGAGGTAAGCTCGTTCTTCCAGGCAAACTAGAGGAAATGAAGACAAATCCAATGACCTTCAACAAACTGGGATGTTCAAATAATATGACAAAATTATCAATGAAGAAGAAAGAAAATCTTGTTGCACGAATATTGGTAACAAAATTTCACAGAGAGCCTACAGATGAAACAGGAGCAGGTAAAGAGATTAGATTAAATCCTGTTATGAAGGATTTAATCATTAATGGATATGCATATGGGTCCTACATGAAAGTTGGAGAA
Organism: Picea abies; assembly: GCA_900067695.1. NCBI lineage: Eukaryota > Viridiplantae > Streptophyta > Pinopsida > Pinales > Pinaceae > Picea > Picea abies. The sequence goes on from CBVK0101805426.1 coordinate 4,811, forward strand.
AGTGAAAGGAACAAGTGACAAAAGAAGGAGACTGAAGATGAAATGTTTGAAGGTTGTTATCACTGAAATTTCATTCGCAAATGGTTACAGGAATCCAGCATCTTCAAACAGCTATCAGTTCACCCATGGACCAAAATTACCAAAAAATCATTTCCAAAAGGTCTAAAACTATCCAACCATTTATAAAATCAGGATGCACTATGACTATACGCCATCAATAAATGCAGGAAAAGTGCACATGCGCACTATGTGCGACTGTGGACGCTAAAAGCCGCACACACCTGAGAACGACACATTTATGATGTTGGTCGGCCTCCCACCCACTTTTGGTTCAACTTCCAAGTCGATTTGACATCCAAATCTCGGCTGGATCTGGCTGGGTTGTTGGTCAAAGACCTAAAGGTGCCCTAAACAACCCATTTTCACACTAAAAGCTAGTGGCACAATACCTCAAAGTGGTGCTATAAAACAAGGCCATGGGTGCACTACATCTTCAAGAAATTCATTTGCAAGGTTATGCTACTGTTATTCTCTTGGGGAAACCTCTTTTCTCATCAAGAGCATACTAGCACCATTCCATTTGGGCAATCCACATCACATTTTGAGTGGGTTAGCTTGGGATTCTTTCACCATTTCTTTCAAGTTTTCAAGTTGTAAGAAGAGCTCAATCTTGGGGGTCCAAGAGCCCTCCCTTGGGGGAAGAAGGGACCCAAAGTCCCCTTTCTCTTTGGTGTTTTCTTTTCACTAATATAATCCTTTCCATTGGTGACATGAGTCTTGTTTGTTTTTTGTTCTTATGTCCTTATGCACAATAGTTTAATTGTTTTTTCCCTTCCTAGTTTAATTCTTAGCTTAGTATTTTATGTTTATTCTTCTAAACCTTTCATTTACTGTTGTCTTTCTTAGCTAACCCAACTAAGCTTATAAGAACCTCTGTTTTTCTCATTTAGGTGACAAAAGAGGCACAACAAATTGGTGACTCCACCAGGGAAAGGTATCAATTTCCTACCCCATTTGGGTTATTTTAGCTCTTCTATTTACTTATTTAACCCGCAGGTACCATAACCGGCCCAAGCCAACCTGCAAAACATCAAATTCAAATATGAATTGAGAGAATTTCATCTGGAATTTTTTTCACGGTTGTGTGACAGTTGTGTGTGGGTTTATTGGCCCACAGTCGCGCATCATGCTCACGTGCGCCAAAATCACTGCATTACTCAGTGCCTTCTGTGCACCTGCACTCAAAATTCTTTTTCAGTTCGCGCATTGGTGCTCAGAGCACCTCTGTCTAGTCTAAAACCTGCGCACCTGTGCAAAAACGTACACATTGTAAGTTTTTTTATGATCTATTGAAGGCCCATATCCTTCTTAAAGATGATTCCATGCATGTTGTAATCTGCACCACACTTACATTCCCTTTCATATAAAGGGATTAGTCAAAACACATAGGCACTTAGGGGTTAAAAATCATTATTTTTCCTCTTTTTTCTTTTTATTTCGCCACATGGATGGCTTTCTTTAACTAAAAGTCGGAATCATTCTACATCACATATAAAAATTGCATTGGGACTAGAAATTGGATATCAAACATTGAGTATGCTCTTCTCTCGTGCTCCAAAGCGATCTTGAGAATTAGAAAGAAGTTGAAAGACAATTTCATCTCCCTTAAAAAGATAAAATCTTTAGGAGAGGACAATAGCCCCCTCGAGACTCCTCTTAGTTTATTTTTCAAACACATCTCAAGATTGTAACGGGCCCATACATGCCCACATGCTACAAAGATAGGATAGTGTTGAAATTTACTTTCTTATATTAAATCACTAGGGAAGTTTAAAGGTTTTGTAACGGGCCCATACATGCCCACATGATCACAATCTAGGATAGTTTCAAAGCTTTCTTAGATTAAATCACATTAGGGAGTTAAAGGAATAGTAAAGGACCAACATGTCCACATGATAGCTTCCTAGGGACTTTTGAATTATGCAAGGTTGTACCAATGACATTTAGTTAAATAGGTAACAAAGACTTGTAAGGACCAAGCGAAGTCCACATGTAGCAAGGTGACACCTAATTCACTAAAAATTTGGCACACATTCACTCATTCACACACAAAAGTCACTTCTCACTCACATAGTTTTCATCTCGAAACATGGAGGTTGAAGTAAGTTTCCTCCAAAGGGATTCTAAAACACCCGACCCTTTTCTTGACGAAACTATCCACTCCCACTTAATTTCAACGAGATTGGCTCACACCCCCAATCTCTCAAACAACCACATCTAAATTTTTTCTAATAACTCACTAAGTTTTCCTCCATGGGAGGTGCTAAAAGAAATCTTTTAGTCTAGGTAGGATTTTGGGGATAGGCATCCAAATAACTCCCCGTTATCTGGTTCTCACACTTTCAAAACAATAGAAGTTGTCAAATAGGGAACTTTAAATCCTCCAAGTCAAGTGTTACTAACACCATAAGGCAGGGAGATACCCGTGAAGGTTTGAAGGTCGAGGTCTGGTTGTTCTGTGCGTCCCCCCTTGAGGCACCCACCTCTTGGATGAGATCCATCCCGTGACCCATTTCTTAGGCCAAAAATCTAAATGTCGCACTTTGACCAAGGTACCTAGTGACCAAATTTTAGGACATCTACCCAGGTGGCAATTGTGGGCTGCAATTGCACCTTGATCGGATTTTGTGTGGCTATTGGGAAATATCGCCAGTTCTTTCGGGATATGCCCCCTCTACCCCTCATTATAACTGATTGCTTCATCCTTCACTAGTTTCTCTTCTGATGGCTTCAAACCCCACTGTCGAGTGCTATTGGAAGGTCCAGTGCTATTTTGAGAGGAAGGACGTTACGTCTTTTAGGACACGAGCATTTGTTTTCTTTGTTCCCCCACGCGGAAAAAATCCACCTATCCACATATATGCTTCTTTATCAAAACACTTTATGTATGATGCCCTTCTGATTACATTTGATTTGGATATATATCATGTAAATTTCAAAAATTGTAGCAAAGACTCTTGTTTATTTATTGTTGTCACCACCATTCGCACACATTCACTCAGCTAGTTGAACATTATAGGGGACCCACAGAACCCCCGTTGTTCCAGATGCTTGCTAAATATCGCTCCTATTCTAGGGGGAGTTCCTAGTATTTCCAACTCATCAACTCCACCTTCTCACACTCCTGTGAGTGCCACTGTCTAGGGATCAACTTTGCTTGGTTCCACCTTACTTGGGTCCAATTCCCAAGGCCTACCTTCCACTCGCTCTCCTTTACACAGAAGCGGGGGGCCAACTTCCTCTTAAGGGGGAAGTACAAACCCACCTAGTCCCCTCCAAGGGTCAGGTACTCAGAACACTCACACCTAGTCCCCTCCAAGGGTCAGATTGAGCAACAAGAAAAAGATGAACTCCATGCGAAGTTTGTAGAGGATAGAGCACAGATCCAGAAGGAGAAATAACAACTACTCACAGAGAAGATGGGAGTCAAGGAGGCAGTCACCAGAGCACTTCGCTTTGTTTCAGGCCTCGCATAGAAATAAGAAGACACAGTGGAGAGCCAAGCAGGGAAGCTCGTTGAAGACATTCAGCAGCTCCAAGAATAGGTAGTAGAACTGGAACTACAAGATGTGCCAAGCACTCCACAAGAAGTGTGAGATCAGAGAGAGGAAACTGCTAGGAGCGTAGTTGAAAGAATCAAGGAATTGGCCTTGGAATGAAAGAAACTCAACAGTCAAAGTGCACATACCTACAAGCGCCTTGCAGAGGACCCTGAACTAAGGACATTGGAGTAACAACTCCAGGAGGAAAAGCAATAGGAAACAACAGTGCAAGCATAGTTGAAGCTACTATCATCGGTCGAGGGGATGAAGAGGTCACAGGTATTAGCGTCGGAAGTCACTCCTGGATTGCTTGCAGGAGCAGAGCCCGACACCCATCAGTTTAATGTCACGATTTGTTTAATTAGGTGATCAAATGGAGATAAACTCAAACGATATGGTTCCAACTCTAAAACTACGCTAGGTATGCATGGGAAAGTGAGGTCTTAGATAACTCCACACAATGAGTTGTAGTGAGGGTGAGTAGGGGGAAGACTAGTATCAGAGAAATGCAAATGTCTGTTCTAAACATCAGGTTCCTAACAGACTGTGGAAGAAAACATCTGAATGCAAGATCTTCTTACGCTCAAACGCAGAAAACCAGAGAGAACAATAATGCCACAATAAATCCTTTATCATAACATAAATGCCACACTTCGTGCGAATCAGTCGATCACGAACTCTCATGGTGTAAGATGAAAACTTAGACGGGAAAAGAAAGACTGTCTGCAATTAAACAAGAAATCTTACATACAGATGCATGACTAGAGCTAAGATATCTGTTAAAACTTCACAATCGGGAGCTTCACTCTACCATCGATGCTTACAAAATACAACAACTGAGTTTATATACTCAAAGAAAAATGCCCAACAGAGGTGTGCCTAGTCGCCCAAAGCTTCATGTCTTTTCAGTCAAACTCATACTGATATTCTTTGTCGAACACCATCTTAACTGCGAATGGCTCCCGCAGGGGGAGTAGCTGAGTCAGTAAATGTCATTTTAGCGTGTGCAGACCTCCTCCGGTTAGTCGAGGACTTGGCATGACCTTTCTACAAGAAAGGGGTACATAGGACCCTCTTGAGAGGACCGCTTACCAGGCCCTCCATATTTCACAATTAATGAACGACGAGAGGTTTCAACCACCCCTTCTTGCTTTCATTTACTCCAAGCAGAGACCAGGATTGAGGACGGGTCTGACGGCAACTGGAGGTCGTGACGAGCCTTGTTGTGACTGAATTTGATGCTTCGGCCTCCATCACGCAGCTCCCCCCTTTTCCAAGTGCCCATGGGCTGTGACCGTGTGTCTACCCCCATGGCTCTTTTCGACATTCGTGAGTATGTAGGGGCTGCTCCTTGCTCCTTAAAATTGCGATGAGCGATATGCCGAGACAGCTCGATCTGGTGCCACGCGCCCTTCAAATTCGATGGTTCTAAACTCATCCGATGCTACGGTGGGCCCCGGGTCCTGAATGCTCTCGCTACTTCGCGTTTCGGGACATGAGGGGACTGCTTTTTGCACGTCGAAACCGCGATGGGAGAAAAGGCGGGGAGCCTACTTGCATGCCACATGTCCCTCTGGATCTGACGGCTCCGATCTTCTCGGCACTTCTATGGGCCCGGGTGCTCGCGCCTCTCGCTACTCGGGACCTCGCGAGTTGAAGTATCAGACTTTGGCATTCTCCCTTCGCGAAGTCTCGAGAAGTGATGGTCAGCGACGATTGACTTTATCCGGTCGCTTTTCGTAACTTGGAATATCGCACAACCAAAGAGTTATGGTCTGCCTTTTGAACTTACGAACCCTGGGCTCGCGAAAGAACTGCTGTGCCTATGATGGTCGCGATCAACGACCCTCGTAACTTCACGAGTGCTTGCTGAAGGATTCCGACCGTTAATTTCCTTAAAACCTTTAGCGCTATACTTGATGCAACCCGGTTAATTTGCAATTACCCATCAATTGTTTTTCTGCTCTGTTGCTGAAACCTTTCTGCTGAAGACTGAACCACTCGCTCACTTGATTTTAAGTTCGAAAAGGACTTCCTTTATGTGCTACGCTTGGGCGCTCCCCGGGCAACCTGCAGACCTGTGTATCCCGATACCAAAGACAAGAAATGTTGCTAACATTAGGCTCCATGGGGGATAGAGTCATCCCTGTGATGCTCTAAGGACTCATTTTGCAGTTCCAGTGCCTTGTTGTTGGGCTATGGAGTCATTTACTAAGCTGAAACAATAAAAGTAAAAAATGAAGAATAGAAAAGACAATATTTACAGAATACAGGAGCCATCGAAGGCTCAAACAAAACATTTTTTAAGAAAATGCTCATTTACTGGGCTGCTGAAAACTTCTTCGCCTTCCAAATCTCATAGCCGATATGTGTTATTTGAGAAGACTTCAGAGATTCTGAAAGGCCCGATCCATAGGGCTTCAAATTTGTCGTGCTTTCCCTTGTCTTTCTTAGGAGCGTCCCACTTCAGCACCAGGTCTCCTATCTGGAACTCCTCCTTCTTGGCTTTTTTATCGAAAACTTGCTTGATCCTTTGCTGTTGATCCTGAATTCTGTCCACTACCTGCTCTCTGACCTGCTGAACTTCCACCAGCTGATGAATTCTTCTGATCATGTCATTGGGCTCTTCTTGGTAGTCTTGGAAGAATTTCACTACGGGAATGGCCAGCCGAGAAGGAAAGACAGCTTCCACTCCATACACCAACTAGAAAGGAGAGGTGCCTATAGATCTCTTTGTGGTCACCCGATCAGCCCATAGAGCAAATTTTAGCTTCGAGTTCTAAGCCCTTTTGTTGTCTTCTAACAGTCTTTTGATGATCCTTATTAGAATTTTGTTGGAAGACTCCACTAAACCATTTCCCTATGGATAATATGGGGTGGAGTGAATCAGTTTGATCCCGAACTGCTCACAGAACTTGGCTAATGGCTCAGACCCGAAAGCGGCTGCGTTATCAGTGACAATCTTACTTGGGCAGCCAAACCTTGTGATGAGGTCCTCCAGGAACCCAATGATTACCTTGTGGGAAGCGCTCCTGATAGGGATGGCTTCTATCCACTTAGTAAAGAAATCTATGGCCGTTAGGATCCATCTGTGTTGCCCACTGGAAGCAGGGTGGATTTCTCCAATAAAATCTAGGCCCCATTGCTGGAAAGGTCCCGAAAAAACCACAGGCTACAGAGGTAGAGACTTGAGCTGCTGCTTTCCTGAAAAGATTTGGCACGTGATACAAGCTCTAACTCCTCTATGGACATCAGCGAACAAGGTGGGCCAGTAGTATTTAGCTTTGAGAATTTTGTGGGCTGTAGTCTTCCAGGAATGGTGCCCTCCACATAGGCCACCGTGAAACTCGACCATGATTCTGTCGGCCTCTTGTGGATCCATGCATTTCAAAAGCACCCCCAGGGGGTCTTTCCAGTATAGAGTTTGAACAATAAGGCAGTACCTGACTGCCTTGAGCTTAAGAGCTCTTGCTTTGTTTCTTTGCAGGCCATCTGGGGGCCGCAACTCCTGCAAAAAATATATGACATCCTTATGCCAAGGACATCGAGCCAATGGGGGCTCTCTTTGAGGGTTTGCTTCAAATGGCTGACCATGCTAAATTCCGGAGCATTCGTTCATGAAATTTACCCCCAAATCTTGGCAATTGGCTTCAGCCAGCAGCTTGGCTAAGCATTAACCTTTGATCAATTTGGTAGGCCTTATTTCCAGGTCAAACTCCAGGATCTTGGCTATCCATTTACTCCTCTTCCTATCAATGTTGGGTTGTATGAGGATGTGCTTTACAGAGGCTGAAGGAACGTATGCGATCACCTTTGAGTGCAGGACATAGACCTTGAAAGATTTGAGAGCCTTCACTAAGGCATAGGCCTGTTTCTCCATGATTTCATATCTGACCTCTGCATCTCTTAACGCCTTGCTGAAGAAGGAAATGGGCTGCTCTTGCCCCTCTTCATTTATCTGCAACAAGACAGCCACTACTGTATCAACAAAAGCGAAGGAGAAAATCAGAAAATCTTTCAAATAGTTAGGACTGATCAGCACTGGTGCCTCAGTCAATGCCTTTTTTATTTGGACAAAAGATTTCCTGGGTTCAGCGGTCCATTTCACTTCATTTCCCTTCTTGAGCATGGCTATGATGTGTTTCACCCGCTCAGCAAAATTCGAGATGAATCTCCTCAGAAAATTAATCCTCCCCAAAAAGGCTTGAACTTTCTTCTTTGACCTGGGAAGCGACAAGGTCTGAATCACCTCCACTATGATAGGGTCAATCCTCACTCCTTCTGCTGATACTATATGGCCTAGTAGCTTCCCCTCTTCCATAGCAAACAAGGATTTCTTGGGGTTTAGGGAAAGGCTGAATCTTCGACATTTTGAGAAGACTCTCCTCAGGTGACCGCGGTGCTCTTTGTCGGACCTCAAAAAGACTGTGATGTCATCCAGATAGATCACCACGAACTGATCTTTTTCTCCAATGAAGGCTATGTCCATGGCTCGTTGAAACGTCGCTCCTGCATTCATTAGTCCAAATGGCATTTTGGAATACATGAACGTGCCCCACGGAGTGGTGAAGGCTATCTTTTCTCTGTCTTCAGGCATGACCGATATCTGATTATAACCAGAGAAACCATTGATCATGGAGATCATAGATGCTCTGGTTACCCTTTGCAAGATGTGTTCCATCTTGGGTAAGGGGTACTTGTCTTTCTTTGAGCTCCTGTTCAGGTTCCTGAAGTCGACATAGAGCCTGATCTCTCCGCTTTTCTTTCTTACCAGAACCAAATTGGCCACCCAATCGGAATATCTCAAGGGAACGATGATCTGGGCCTCCAACAACTTCTTTACTTCTTTCTCCATGATAGGCAGCAACATGGGATTTATCTGTCTTAGCTTCTACCTAAACGGCTTAGCTCCTTCTTTTAATGGGATCTTGTGTTTAATGACAGATGTGTCATATGTCTTGAGGTCTTCGTAGGTCCATGCAAACACATGAACAAATTCCTTCAGCAACTCAGTATATTTGGCCCTCTGTTTTGTGGTCAAACTACTTGACAGCTTGACAAACTTAGGCTCCTCCAGTGTGCCAATGTTGCACTCGGCTGTGTCAGCATCTTTATCTGAAACCCTACCCTTTACTGCCACATCATTCCCATCGAACAATCTTTCCAAAGGAATTAGTCCCCTCGAAATATGATTGCTGGGTAGCTGAATAATTTGGTGGTTAGCGATTTTATTTAGAAACACCTCAGGGTGAGGCTTTCCTCTGTATCAGGATCTTGATCAATGTGCAACGCAGAAAATTCATCAACAGATTGGAGAAATCTATCGATTTCCAAATCATCTTCGAATACCTTCCAATGCTTGACATTGTCTAGTACTGAGGGCCTATATTTTATCTCAACATCAGAGTTAACCATAGGCGGCAAAGGAACTTTGAGCAAACTGGCTGAGACAGCTAAAGAATCGGCCATCGCATTATCCTCCCTTGGAATAAAAGATATATTGAAGGCTGAGAAGAAATTGTCAATTAGGTCCCACGCTTCATTCCTGTAATTTCTAAGTCGAGGATGTTTATCCTAATAAGTGCTTCTGATCTGTTGGACCACCAACTCTGCATCTCCAAATACTGCTACCCCCTGAATTCCCATTTCCCTTGCATCTCTTAATCCTAGGACAAGGGATTCATACTCTGCCACATTGTTGGTGGTTTCAAATTCTAATCTGTATGACAGAGATACGGTTTCCTGAGCAGGTGACACAAAAAACACCCCAGCACCAGCGCCTTCCCTGGAACAAGCTTCATCAAAAAAAAATTTCCAAACGAGGGTGATGGAAGGAGGAAGTTCATGAGGATAGGTGGGCTGCTTTCTGAGTTCAAGAGGAGGCTCGAGAGCATGAGTGAGTTGGAGTAAACTGGAACCTAAGTCAGTGTCTAAGGCGAAAATAGGATGGTTGGTGGGATTGGCTTCATCACTGATTATATAGGCCAACTGGACTTCCCTATATAGCCTTCTATGTTCTCCCCCAAACACCGAGATAGTAGCATAGGTCAGGTCCATTTGTAAGGTTCCTCCCAATCTTTTTATCCAAGATCTTGATAACAGCATACCGAACTTGGGGGGGGACATCGGCTACTACAATATCCATGACCACACTTTTCATGGGCAGTTGAAACAAGGTCACCACCAGGTCTTTGATAACTCCAAGACACTGAACTCTCCTAGAGTCAAAGGAATAGAGGTCATGATAGGCTCAGGTGACTTCTAGTCCTAGCTCTTCCATGATAGTTTTGGGCATGAGGTTGTGAGAAGCCCCTGAGTCCATCAAGCAGTTGTGTAGAACTTTATCATGTATGTTCAGGGATGTGTAGAAGGGAGGGGATGAATCATCTCTATCTTCTACCATGGGTCCTAGGACAACTGCTGGCTTTTCGTCTTGGAGGTTTATGGAGTCTGTGGGAAGGCATGAGGTCTCAGACTGTAAAAGCTCGGAGAAGCATTTTTTGAATTCTCCATGTTTGATTAGCTTGGTGAGGGGCACAGGGATTCTGATCTTTTGGATCTCATGCTCAAAGTTGAAAGCAGATGTAGGATTTGGAATTTCTCTTATTTCAGGAACACGCTTGTGGACAGTGGGGGAGAGGGGCTGAGCCTTCTTACCTCTATGACTGTCGGCTACTGCATTAGCAGGTTTTTCTGTTCTAGTGGACTGCTCAGGGATATCAGGCACTACTGTCTTTTTAACGAACCTCAGGTTGTACCTACCTCGGCCGCCACTAACCTTGTCTCCCTTACTCAATTCATTTAGCTGACTGTCCATGAGAGAATCCTCGTATGCTGACTGAGTGAGATGAGGAAAAGGAGGAGTGTCTCCGAAGCAATGAATTTTAGGATCAAGCTCGTCAGCTTCTCTTTCTTCCCCCTCAGCCACGAAATTGTTTTGAAAAGGGGCCTGAATCTTCTGGTCTTCGCTGTCTCTTCCCTTCTCCCTTTGCATATTTGGGGGAGTAAAATTATTTGGCCTCCTGAATCCTCCTTTATTTTTAGTGATCAGTGGGCCTTTATATGCTTGCCTCCCTTCCACCCTCATTCTCTCCATCTCTGCAGATAGAGACTTCACCATCTTGGTCAGTTCGTCCACTTGAGGGTGGGGCACCGATGGGTCGAAAGTCGAGGCTTCCGACCTTCCCCTTCTCATGTCCGTGTTGGCCTTGATCCTCAGTCTGTCAGCTGCTAATATGTTGGATTCCACTTCTATGGTTGCATCTTGCATTTGGGATAAGGAGGTGGCTCTTCTTTCTCTCAACAAAAGGCAGAAATCAGGGTCAAATGCACCAGCATAGGAAATTTGGGCAGAGGCTTCTGAGGGCTTTATCTCTGCAGGAATCTTATTATACATTTTATTGAATCTTTTGGAGAAGTCAGAGATAGACTCTCCTTCCATTTTCTTCAGAGAGCCAAACTCTGTCATGTAATACATGAAATCCTTCTTATCTCCCCATTGCCTCAGGAAAACACTATCCAGGGCTTCAATTATAGCAATAGATCCAGGGATCAATCCTCTAAACCATTTCCTCACCTCGTCGTCCAGGCTCTGGACAAAGACTCTCATATAGACATCTTCATTTTCAATGTTGAGGTTGTCTGCATAACTGTAGAAAGCAGCCAGGTTCTCTTTGGCAGTTATGTCTCCTTCCCTAGTGAACTTGGGCATGTATTTCAAGTAGTCTCCAACGGGGAGAGGATGCATAGGTTGAGGCAAGATCAAGGGAGTGTATCGAGCGGCCACTATGGCATCCATCCTATTCAGAGGGGGATTAGCACCAGCCATAGGGATGTTAGGCGGAGGAGAACTTGGAGGAGAAGGAGTTCGTGAAGGGGCTACTGGGAATGAGTCCTGAAGTGAAGTGGAGAACAAGAGAGGATTTAAGGCGGAGGCTAACGAACTCAAGTCAGCGGGTGCTCCTCTTTGTAAAGGAGTGGTTAAGCTAGGCGTAGGGAAATATCCTACGGTCAAGGGTCTTTTCCGATAAACAACTTCAAAGGAGAGGGGAGTGACAAGGGTTTCTCCCTCCATTCCCAGATCAGGAGGGGAAAACTCAGCAGGAACACTCCCAAAATTTAGGAAGCGGGAAACTTCAGAAAATGGTCTGTTGGGAAGCTAAGGGGAAGAAAATGGAGTTTCTACAGAAGGGGATAACAGATTACCTGGTTCGGCGATGGAATTTTCTCCTTCAGAGGCCTTTCCCTTTCTGAGCGCTGCCTCTGGATTTGCTTCGGGCGTGGCTAGAGGCAGCTGTGGATGAGACCGCATGTGTCTGCCTATGAAAGCCACAATTAAAATAGCGGGTTCGCTCCAGTGGCGTCGTCACAATGGAGTCGCCAGGTGCACAGTAGCAATATCCATAGTTCTGATATCTGATGCACCTTCAGAATCATCTAATCATTGTCGTTCAATCCCGAGGAAAATATTCAACTTCGTCCCCAGAAACGGCGCCAGAAATGTTAGCGTCAGAAGTCACTCCTGGATTGCTTGCAGGAGCAGAGCCTGACACCCATCAGTTTAATGTCACATTTTGTTTAATTAGGTGATCAAATGGAGATAAACTCAAACGATATGGTTCCAACTCCGAAACTAGGCTAGGTATGCATAGGCAAGTGAGGTCTTAGATAACTCCAGACAGTGAGTTGTAGTGAGGGTGAGTAGGGGGAAGACTAGTATCAGAGAAATGCAAAGGTCCGTTCTAAACATCAGGTTCCTAACAGACTATGGAAGAAAACATCTAAACACAAGATCTTCTTACGCTCAAACGCAAAAAACTAGAGAGAACAATAATGCCACAATAAATCCTTTATCATAACATAAATTCCACACTTCGTGTGAATCAATCGATCACAAACTCTCGTGGTGTAAGATGAAAACTTAGACGGGAAAAGAAAGACTGTCTGTAATTAAACAAGAAATCTTACATACAGATGCATGACCAGAGCTAAGATATCTGTTAAAACTTCATAATCGGGAGCTTCGCTCTACCATCGATGCTTACAAAATACAACAACTGAGTTTATATACTCAGAGAAAAACACCCAACAAAGGCGTGCCTAGTCGCCCAAAGCTTCATGTCTTTTCAGTCAAACTCATACTGATATTCTTTGTCGGACACCATCTTAACTGTGCATGGCTCCCGCAGGGTAAGTATCTAAGTCAGTAAATTCCGTTTTAGCATGTGTAGACCTCCTCTGGTTAGTCAAGGACTTGGCATGACCTTTCTGCAAGAAAGGGGTACACAGGACCCTCTCGAGCGGACCACTTACCAGGCCCTCCATATTTCACAATTAATGAACGACGAGAGGTTTCAACCACCCCTTCTTGCTTTCATTTACTCCAAGCAGAGACCAGGATTGAGGACGGGTTTGATGGCAACTGGAGGTCGTGACGAGCCTTGCTGTGACTGAATTCAGCGCTTCAGCCTCCATCACGCAGCTCCCCCCTTTTCCAAGTGCCCACGGGCTGTGACCGTGTGTCTACCCCCATGGTGCTTTTCAACGTTCGCGAGTATGTAGGGGATGCTCCTTGCTCCTTGAAATCGCGATGAGAGATATGCCGAGACAGCTCGATCTGGTGCCATGCGCTCTTCAAATCCGACGGTTCTAAACTCATCCGATGTTGCAGTGGGCCCCGGGTCCTGAATGCTCTTGCTACTTCGCGTATCGGGACATGAGGGGACTGCTTTTTGCGCGTCAAAACCACGATGGGCGAAAAGGAGGGGAGCCTAATCACACACCACATGTCCCTCTGGATCTGACGGCTCCAATCTTCTCGACACTTCTATGGGTTCGGGTGCTCGTGCGTCTCGCTACTCAGGACCTCGCGAGTTGAAGTATCAGACTTTGGCATTCTACCTTAGTGAAGTCCCAAGAAGCGATGGTCAGCGATGGTTGACTTTCTTCGGTCGCTTTTCGTAACTCGAAATATCGTGCAACCAAAGAGATATGGTCCGCCTTTTGAACTTATGAACCCCGAGCTCGCGAAACAACTACTGCGCCTATGCTGATCGCGATCAATGGCCCTCATAACTTAGCGAGTGCTTGCTGAAGGATTCCGACCATTAATTTCCTTAAAACATTTAGCGCCATACTTGATGCAACCCAGTTAATTTGCAATTACCCATCAATTGTTGTTATGCTCTGTTGCTGAAAACTTTCTGCTGAAGACTGAACCGCTCGCTCGCTTGATTTTAAGTCCGAAAAGGACTTCCTTTATGTGCTGCGCTTGGGCGCTCCCTGAGCAACCTGCAGACCTGTGTATCCCGATACCAAAGACAAGAAATGTTGCTAACAATAGGAACAACACACCATGCAACAACAGGTCCATGCCATCCAGAGTAAAGTCATGGAAGTGACCCAGAGGCTCCAGCCAGTGCAAGATGAAGCTTGCACACTTTTTGAGGAGATTGAAGGACAAGGTGTACAACTAGAACAAGTAGTCACCACGGTAGAACATCGCTTGGAAGGACCGGTGACTGAGAAATTTATTCAAGATTTCACCGAGCAGGAGGCTCTGGCGAAGCAGTAGGCTGAAGTAGATTGAGCCAAGCTCGAGGCCTTCAAGGAAGAGTTACCCAGATCAAAGTGAATCAGGACGAGTTACATGAGTGTTGGGGGATTGTTGGCCCTTGACCAGGTTTTCTGGAAACGCTGGTCATGTTTGACCAATATTGGGGACTTTGCCAGGCTGGTCGAAGACGAAGTGCCAGGCCAAGTGCCAGGCGAAGTGGAGATCACGATATCTCACCCCCTTTTGTGAGATTTTTGAGTTTAGGGTTTATGTAACGGGTATGGGATGTCGAACCATGGGTTTACCCATGTTTAGGCCCCATTTGTAATGTATAGATATATATCTAGGCGATGTAAGAGGAGATATAAGTGCAGAGACCTAGTAGAATCGAATTAGTGCAGATCTAGAGGCTTTGTGCATACTATGTGTTAAGAATTGCAGAGCTAAGTGCAAGTGATTGTAAGAAGTTGGTGTGTGTGTAGACTGTGTAATAAGGCTTTGTGTTGTGACCTAACTAGGGGAAGGAGAATCTGGCGAGGTGCACACAGGTCTCCTATCCTATGCAGAGTGGGTATTGTGGATTTGTGCATTGAATGCAGATAATAAAGAGAAGAAGAGTTGGTGGACGTAGCCCCACGCTGGGGGTGAACCACGTATATCCTGTGTTATGGTTGTTTTGTGTGATTGATGTGATTTATGCTTAGTGTTGTCATCTTTATGTAGGTTAGATGCATCTAATATAGTAGCTTAGTGCTTAGTAATGTGAATGAATGCTAGATCTGTTCTATTTCTATGTGCTAAGTGCTTGTATGTGTTAGATTTTGTTGAATACTACGTTGCTCTGTAATTAGGACTTTACCTGCAATGTGAATAAGGGTTAAATGCTAATGAATGTTAACTGCTAAGTGTTATGTTAAGTATTGTAATCACATATCTGTGTCTCATCTAGGTTGCAGACACTTGAGTCATGCAACCACCACTGACTCTACCTCGGGTGAGACTTCATATGCTTCGTAGGTGTTTCCAAAAGGGCCAGTAGTTAGGGTTTTGTTGATGTGCTATTGTAGCGTTGAACCTTGGGTCTGCCCGTGTGCGAACAAGTTCTATCAATTGCCACTAACACTACCCATACGTGATTATTTGTACAAAGGAAATAGATAACTTAGAGAGGTAATGATTCCAAGAAGAGATGGTGTCGAGAGACACCATTACAACACTTGAGTACAAGAGATGATAAGATAGAACATGAGGCCAATTTATGAACAAGTACACAGTACAATCCCATTAGTGACACATGGAGTTACAAAATATTTTTAACTTAATTTTATTGATCTGATAAGTGGTTTTCAAAACACATAAAAATTGTCAAATCAACCATAAGCACTAATCAAAACTAAAAAATATATAATTTTTAAATTTTTAAAAACAATTTTTAGTTTTCGAAACTTTTCACTTAATACAAATATACATATGACATTATAAAAAATATATTAAGAAAATAAGTATAGCATATTGACCTAGAATCAATTACAATATTACCTACCTCTCTTGGCGAGTATGAAATTGGATTATTCATTGTGATGTAGATGTGAGAAAATTCTAGATACTCGATAATTGTAATTGGAAATTGGTTGGTGCCAATTTAGACTATTCAAAATTATTTTTATCGGTGATCAAAATTAAACCCTTTCTATCTCTTTCAAGGGGTTCAAAATTGTTGGACAGGTAGTTTTTGAATACAATTTTGATAAAAATACTAAGTATGGAAGACATGTTAGTAGTAGAAGAAGAAGGAATAAAAGGAAGGCTCGGGAGAACTATGCACAATTGAGGCACATCCAGGAGAACAATGCACAATAAGAAGAATAAAGCTGAGGAATAAAGAAAAGGAATAAAGAAGAGAATGAATCAAGAGAAGAAAGTGGGATAAAAGGAAGGATGGCAGTTCGATGTGCTAAAGATAGAAGGACACACAAAAGTAGGAAGAGAAGTAGTCAAAGTGAAAAAGTGTCATGCAGGCATCAAAGCAGGAAAAGTAGCCCAAATAACAAGTTAATTGGAATTGTAATGAATTATACTAGGGTTTTTGGGATGGGAAAAGTATGTTTTAAGCCTTGAAATTCATGTATAAATATGTAATGGGTTGGGAGAATAGGGTTTCCTCTCTTTTGTTAGTTGTTCTTTTGAGGCAGTATTATGGAGTTTGTTCTAGCCGATCGAGAGTTCATGTCAGTAAGGAGAGTGGTAGAAAAGGTTGAGAAGGAAAGAGTCTATGTTTGAATGATCAGGAGATGATGCAGAGAGAGGGAGAGGCTTGCACTCCACAACGGATAGGCTAAGAGAAGGAAAAGATCGCATGTTGTGTCTTTGTAATCGCAGTGTGCAAGCCTATGACCATTGCATAAAGAATAATAAAGAATCCAACCATTGTGGACATATCCCAGAGTTGGGTGAACCATATTAAATTATGTGTTTCCTCTGTTTTATGTGATTGATCATGGATATTGTCAGAATGCATGTTAAAATAGATTTTTCTTAAGTGTAATCAGTGTGCAATAGTTACGACTATTACAGTAATGGGTTTATGTTGTAATTTGAAATATAATGGTAATATAAATATGAATTCATTAAGTAGATAACGAAGAACAAAGAAAGAATAATGCAAATAGATTTGATAAGTAAAATTGAATAGAATGATCATCTCCCATTCCCTCATTACTGTAGAAACTTGGTTCCTATAGCCCCAATAGATACCTTGGGTGAGACTTCACTTGCATGCAGGTGATGCCGAAATGGCTGGTGTCTGAAGGGGTTTTTTGGTCAAGATAACTTGAACCTAGGGTCTTACAATCACCCACGTGCCAACAAAACCCATCCTAGAAGAGAAATTAAGAAAAAACCCTTCCAAAAAAATGTAAAATATTTAAATCACTTGTCATTTATGAAAGATAAAAAATATTGGAAATTCTCAAAAGAAAGTTACATTTTGAACAAACCATCAATGTCATCACTCCAAACACTCAGGTGATTAATGATCATTCAACCTTTAGTTTTAGATGACAATAGATTTGAATCATGTTCAAGATCCAAGACTTAACACACACTACTTAACTTTAGGCACCTAAAGAGTAAAATAATATTTATTTGTGTTGTCCCTCATGTATTCCCTAATACAATGTACCCTTCCACAACATTAAATCCATAACTCAAATGACACCCATATTAACCTACCACCATGTTAGCATATCCACTAGTTTAAGTATTTATTAATGAAATATTACTAGAGAAGCTTGGAAACCTTGTCTTTTTTAATCCCCACTTTAATCCATGTGTTATCCACATTATCAATCATTATCAATCTGAGAATTGACATTGTATTAATTGTCCATACTTAATGGGATTAGATCTCACCTTCACTGTAATTCCATTGAATTTTTATAATTTCTTGGACTCTGAGCTTTGCAAAACACCAAAATAATTAGTCATGGCTTACTCATGTAAATTATAATGTCATTGGAAACTTATTAGCAATATTAACTACAAACATTTGGTTTAGTGACAATTATGAAGAGCAAAGAATAGACATCGATTCGAGCCAAGGAAATGAGGTCATATCTCTTTCTCCATGTTCACATATTTCATCTCTAAAAAGGCCTCTGACATGTTGGTTCATAGTTATTTTGTTGCATTTGTAATGCTATGTGTGTATCTATTATTGGCCATGGTGTGGTTATAGCATCAATATCTAATATTTGATTATTATTAGAGCACGTTTGACATTAGCTTCTTGATAAATTAGTATGTAATTTGTGCCATGTCCATTATTGTAATAGATACTTAATGGTAGCAAAACATATATTTAATACTTGAATGTAAATCTCTCAACAATCCATTTTTGTATGTTTGGTCAAGCTCATTGTGAAGATAATGCATAGTTTTTCTTTGTTCCATACAAAAGCATGTTTTAGATTCTGTTTGGGATAAATCTTCTATTAAACTTGGTGGAATTTTCTAACTTGTATGTTCTTGATTAAGTTTAGATTTGAATCTACACAAAATGAACCTTATCAACATCACAAAAACCTAAAATTGGGATTACAATAGTGAGAATTCCGATTGTATTCATTCATTTTTCTACATCATCAAATCGTCACTTATTTATTCTCTAGGTTGATCATTCCCCTTTTCTTGATTATAGACATCATTATCTATCACACTCTTTCAGTTTATTTTTGTTGTTTCTAGAAACATTGTATCAATGCGACAATACTTCACATGTCAAATATTCTGAGTAAACTTTGTAGCTCTCTTTCATCATGCCTCACACCCAAGATCTATGAGATGTATCAATTGTAGAATTAATTATTGTAGCAATGTTTTCTATCCTTGGAACATCCACTCTGGCATGCATTTTTGCATGGTTTGAGAGACAAAGTGAACAATCAATACCCAAAATAATAATAACATACTTGGTGGTCTTATTGAATAATGCCCTTTGACTCTATGTTTGTATGGATTGTAAGAAGCTCTAAATCATAGACATCTTAGCCTAAATAATAAGCAATGGATGTAATCATGCTATATTTGCATGTTTCTAGAGGCCTATAAAGCTAGTAGGCTCTCTTCATGACGTTTATAGTGTTTTAATAGAATTTTCACCCCTCAACAAAGGCCTTAAGCTTTACAACAATTTCTTATTTTATGGTAAAATCTACAATGAACATTACAAATGTGCTTGGGAAAGAAATCAGTGAGATCGGAAGAGC
>CBVK0101805429.1:0-13240 GCA_900067695.1 Picea abies
TAGGACCTGGATTTTCTACACTTGATCCACACATGTGGTACGACCTGTGCCATATAGATCCCACATGTGTGACTGTCTTAATCTCTCACATGCAGTTGTTTCCCTCATGTGTGCGGTCTGTTTTCCCTCACATGTGCGGCCTCTCTCTTGGCAGAAAATCATAAAAAGAAAGACAGAAAACAATAGGCCAGATTTGCCAAAGTGAAGAATTTCCTTGCTTTGAAATTTACAACCACAATCTCCTTGGCAAGAGTGCTCACTCACTCATGCCAACACCAATATGACAAAATAAGATGTGCGGTGCCTCCTCACATTGTCTCTTCTTTTATAGGAGTCTAATATGAGTGACTTTAGGAGCCCCTTCTAAACTCAACATTAAATTAGAATTGTTTATTCCTCCAAGTGGGTGCCAAGCCCCAACAATAACAATTCCTAGCCCTAGCTCTACATAAAAATGCAATGTGAGTGCCAACAAATATTCCCACATGCCCGACACCAAGGCCAATGCGAGAATAACTCCCTGAACCTACAAAAAAATCAACAATAACAAGACAGAAGCCATCAATGCCAATGTCAACACGAAATGAAATATAATGCTCACATGTTGAGCTTATTCATGCTAACCCTAATGCTAAAGAAGCTTACTCTTTCTCCTACCCTACTCTAACATTAGAGAATGAGCATGCTAGGTGAAATCACAAATCCAATGCAACCACCTTAGCATCTCCTCAATACCACGACTTCTTCCCTTGTGTTTGAACTTTGGTCATTAACCAAAATAAGGATAGATCAAACGTGAAGTACATACACGTTGGAATCTCCACGCGACTTTGGCCAAAATAGAACATGAAACCATGTGCATGATCAAACTCATGCCAAAAATGGCATGCACCACTACAAGTCTCCTCTATCCAAACCTGGATGAGGCTAGTGTACACATCATAAACTTCATAAGACGATCTCCTATCAACTTCTACAACATCATCATCTCCTCCCTCAAGCAACAAAGGCTTAGGGGGTTCTACATGATCACTAAAATCATCATGGCTACTATCCAAGTAAGATGTATGTGAAATATGGGACAAAATTCCAGCTTTAAAAACATTTTTTAGGCCCACTTCTAGGTCTTGAAAGCCTTCTTTTGATGGCTAGAATTTTTTGCAAAACAACTCATAATGAAAGGTTTACTGTTCCATATAATCTTTTGCATCAAAAATATCATTTCCGGCTGAAAGTATATATAAAAGAGAAGGACATGAAGACATAGGTGTCGAAAATTTCTACAATTACAATGCCATTATACCATACAATTTCCAACCACTTGTTAAATTTAGAGTTGCTATTAAGTTCTTTTCAATGTTACTAGACAATAATAGCATAAGCAGGATCACGAAAAAAAACACAATTATTCCTGAGGTGCATTATCAAAATAATCAAACTCGAGGTGCATTATTCCTCTGAATGTGTTGGATCTGAGATCCTTCTGGATCTATGACAAAAGATCCTTTCTCCTGCAAGTACCCCTTAGAATAATAATTCATTTCAAACATATGTAAGTACATACCTCTAACAGTATCTTGCAAGGGTAAGGTGCACTAGGACAATAAGTACATACCTCTGAAATTAAGTACATACCCCTGAAATTCTCTTCCCATAAAATGCCCTAATTTTCTTGTACGGCAACAGCGATGTTTTTGGTTACCCAGTGAAAGGTGCTCTATTCAGTCAAGCTCTGATACCATGTTAAATTTAGAGTTGCTATTAAGTTCTTTTCAATTTTACTAGACAATAATAGCATAAGCAGGATCACTGAAAGAAACACAATTATTCCTAAGGTGCATTATCAAAATAATCAAACTTGAGGTGCATTATTCCTCTGAATGTGTTGGATTTGAGATCCTTTTGGGTCTATGACAAAAGATCCCTTCTTCTGCAAGTACCCTTTAGAATAATAATTCATTTCAAACATATGTAAGTACATATTTCTGACAGTATCTTGCTAGGGTAAGGTGCACTAGGAAAATAAGTACATACCTTTGAAATTAAGTACATACCTCTGAAATTATCTTCCAATAAAAGCCCTAATTTTCTTGTACAGCAACAGTGGTGTTTTTGGTTACCCAGTGAAAGGTGCTATATTCAGTCAAGCTCTGATACCATGTTAAATTTAGAGCTGCTATTAAGTTCTTTTCAATTTTACTAGACAATAATAGCATAAGTAGGATCACTGAAAGAAACACAATCACAAGGTACACAACATTTATCGTGGAAAACCCTCATGGTGGAGAAAACCCAACAAAAGCTTCCTTAATATAGATAACCAATACAATGCCAAGATAAAAGA
The DNA here is from genome assembly GCA_900067695.1 of Picea abies. NCBI lineage: Eukaryota > Viridiplantae > Streptophyta > Pinopsida > Pinales > Pinaceae > Picea > Picea abies. The sequence continues at coordinate 2,345 of CBVK0101805429.1, forward strand.
CCAAACACAAGAGAATATCCAACACTGAGCAATGCGCCTCTCTCTCTTATTCTTCCGGCAACTACAACTTCCTTCAAACTTGCGCACTAGATGAGTGACTTGACTTGAGTATGTGAATGAGGCATCATCCTCTCTTATTTATACTAGCTAATAGGCGCTAGGGATGTGTCTCTTCACCAAGCTGGGTCGACTTCTTCAATTAGTGGCTAAAACCACTTTAATTAGGCCTGGGGGGCAACTTCTCAATTTGCCTTACTTAATTAGGGTTTGACCAATCCACAAAAGAGGATTTGGTCTTATACAAAGCCCGACATGATCAATCCACAAAAGGAGATTGATTTATAAGATAATAACTCAATAATAAGTAGAATATTGATTAATGAGATTTCTGTGGTTTGAACTTTGGATTTTCAGAAGTGATAGGATTAGCCACAGTCTTGCCAAGTAGAATATTCTTTGCAGTTACAATATTTCAACACTCCCCCTTAACAAAGAAGGGTATTCTACAACATCATCAGGAGAGAGAGAGGGCAACAACATCAACAACATCTGGAACATTGACTGGCATATCTATAAATCATCGGAAGTTTTTCTCATCATCAATAATATCATTCACAACATGAAGTTGGAGTATCATCATCATCATTCACAGCATGGAGCTGGAAAAGCATCATCATCATCATTCACAGCATGGAGCTGGAATGGCATAATCATCGTCGTTCACAGCATGGAGCGGGAATCTGAAACATCAACATCAGTTAGCATAAAAATAATACAACATCATCAATTTGTACAAGATTGATACATCATCATCAACATCTTCAGCATGAAGCTGAAGTAGCATCATCATCATCATCTTCAGCATGAAGCTGAAGTAGCATCATCATCATCATCTTCAACATGAAGCTGTAGTAGCATCATCATCATCTTCAACATGAAGTTGAAGTGGCATCATCATCAATAGCATGAAGCTAGAATAATAATATCACCAACATGAGGCTGGTACACCAACATCAACAACACAAGGCTGGTATAGCAACATCATCAACACGAGGTTGAGATAACAACATCATCAGCACGAGGCTGAGATAACAGCATCATCAACATCATCAGCATGAGGCTGAAACAACAACATCATCAACACGAGGTTGAGATAACAACATCATCAACATATGGCAACAAAATGAAGCATGTGCAACAACAACATTTTGTGGTACTCTGACAGTCCCTAGGGATTTACCCAGGAATCATAAGATTCCCTAGGATATAAAATCCTAACGGAGCTACCACGTGGTACTCTAACAGACCGTCCTTACCGAACCTTCGGGATCTGCCTAGGAATCAAAAGATTCACTAGGATATAAAATCTTAACGGAGCTACCACTACTGACCACAGCTGGCATATACATGCACAGGTACTCTGACAGACCCTCCTTACCGAACCTTTGGGATCTGTCCAAGGATGATCAGTCCCCTAGGATATAAAATCCTAACTGAGCTACCTGCTATTGGTCAAGATACCATAGTATCATTCGCATCACTCCCCCTTTCAAGGGAGGTCCTTTCGGACTATACCAAGCTTGTCTCGAAAGTATTTAAACTTTACACTAGAGAGAGGCTTGGTCAACACATCTGCAAGTTGCTCATCTGTGCCAACATATTGGAGCTTTACACCTCCCCTCTGCATCATATCACGAATATAGTATTACCAGATTTCTATGTGCTTCGATTTATCATGGAGTACAGGGTTCTCCGTCATCTTTATGCAACTCTAGTTATCATATAGAATCACAATGGCTTCCATCTCGAGATCAAATAGATCTGTCAACAACTTTCGAAGCCATTAACTGGCGGAACATGCAGCAATGTATTCCACTTCTGTCATGTTGAGAGCAATACTGGACTGCTTCCTACTTTGCCATGAAGTCATGGCTGACCTCAAACTGAAACAAAATCCTGAAGTGCTCTTTCAATCAAAAACACTTCCAGCCCAATCTGAATTAATATAACCAACTAGTCTGAAGTCATGATCTCCATTATAATAGAGACCAAAGCCCAACGTACCCTTAAGGTATCTCATCACATGCTTTGCAGCAACAAGGTGAACACGTCTGGGCTCTACCAGATACTGACTCAAGGTGTTCATAACAAAACATATATATGGCCTTGTATTCATCAGATACATTAACGATCCAATGATTTGTCTGTACAACGTAGCATCAACCAATTCTGACGTAGTATCAACCAGGAGCTTCAACTTTGTTTCCATGGGTGTGTTCATGGCTTTACATTCCAACATATCAAACCTCTTCAGTATTTCAACTGCATACTTCCCTTGGTTAAGGAAGATCTTCTCTGGGCTCTGCCAAACCTCAAGACCTAAGAAATAGTGCATCGGGCCTAGGTCTTTCATCTCAAATTCTACAACGAGATTTTTCATACAATCTGTGAGAAACTTTTCTTCTCCCGACAAGAATAAATCATTCACATACAACAACAATATAATTGCCTCATCATTCATAGCCTTGAAGTAAACGTTGAATCAACTTTGCTCTTGGTAAAGCCCAAGCTTGTCAGAAAACTGTCAATTCTTCCATACCAAGCTGTAGGAGCTTGCTTCAATCCGTACAAAGCCTTCTTCAACCTGAGAGTATGTCCTCTACTCTCTTTGCAACTGTTCCTCTGGAACTGGGACTCTGCAACTGCAACTGCTCTGAAACTAAGAATGGTTGCTCCATTCTCATTGTGACTACTGAAATCTAAGAGTAACTCCTCTACTTCATCACGACAACAACTTCATCTGAAGCTGAGAGTGACTCAATAACTGATACTAAAAATAACTCTTCTTCTTTTATGGACGTAACTCTATCTGCTATTGTAGTTATGTCTTCATGACCCAACCAATGTACTACACCAACTGGCACTAGAGATAACTCAATCTCAAATATAGGGATTGCTCCCCCTGAATCTCATACTGTCATGGTTGTTCTGGTTGTCTTCATGAATACTGGAACTATTTCTTCAATTATTGGAGTAAGTGTCTCGTCATAGTCTTCTCCCTCTTGCTCGGAGAATCTTCTGGACACAATTCAGTCTTTGTACATTTGCAACATGTTTGATCTGTTAGATCAATCTTGGAAATAAACACTGACTTCCCTTCTAGTCTCACAGAAAAATCCATATCCCAATCTTTCTGACTGGCTTCCTTCTTTGTCACTGAAACAAGGGAATCCTCCCAGGAAATTTCATATCTCCTAGAAGTCTCTGAAGCTACGATCTAGTCTTCTCATGGCATATGTCTCCTAGTCCTAGAAGATGTCTCTTCATTTGATCCTTTCTGAGATCAGGCTTACTCTGATTCTTGATTTCTTCTGAGTGTACAAGGACTTCATCATCTCTACAGGATATAATTTGTGTTGAATACCAAGTCTAAATATGAAAAGTTGAGTCAGACTTCAAACGAATTTTGCTTCATGTCAAGGTGGCTTCATTATCCTTTGAACAAGTCTACTGTGAGTTCTTTTTCTAATGTTTGGTCATCTTTGGAGCCTTCTACTCCTTACAATCAATCTCCATATGAAATACTCTAGATCTCAAAAAATAGTTTCTTCTTCATCTTCTTTGGTACATGAATGTATATGTACATAGTCTTCTTCATGTCTTATCTAATTTGTTGCCTTCTGCAACCTTCACTATAGCTTCCTTAGGGTTATCACCTGTGACCTGAAACAAGGTCAACAAAACAAGAAGCAAGAATAATACTCTTTTGATAACAATAGCACGAATAATCGTCACAATAGCTCCTTTAGAGCTATCACTTGTGACCTGCTTGAAACAAAGATCAAAAGTAAGAAATACAATACAAAATGAGATCAACACTCTTCTAGTGTTGTGATCAAACGTTCCTCCATGGTAACCTGGAACCAACACAAAAAGTTTCTCCTGGAGGAGATGTTAGTTGAATAGGGTAAATGATTACAATAAGCATTTATCTCAATATGCTCACATGCTACCAAGTATGATATTTTTCAAAGACTGCTACCTCAACTATAGTGTTTACTTGTAATGAGGTAGTTATCAAACTTGCCATGTGCAACTTTGAATCTTATCAACTTAATCAATCAAACTTGGAACCTTGAGTCTTGTCCTCAAGAATGAGTGTGTTGTTTTTCTTTCAAGTCTCCTTCACTCAATATGACAAGTGCTTTCTTCAACCTGTCCTTTGTACTAAGACAATATGCTATCTTGACAGAAGTCTAAGTTAGAGAATAAACTCTAATCTCAATCTAATATCTTGACTTTAATTTTGACCAAGGGTTAGTATGATGGTCATAACTTCAACATACAACCTAATTGTTCTTAATATCATAACAAATAGATGCATATCAAAATAATCAAACTTGAGGTGCATTATTCCTCTAAATGTGTTGGATCTGAGATCCTTTTGGATCTATGACAAAAGATCCATTGTCCTGCAAGTACCCTTTAGAATAATAATTCATTTCAAACATATGTAAGTACATACCTCTGACAGTATCTTGCCAGGGCAAGGTGCACTAGGACGATAAGTACATACCTCTGAAATTAAGTACATACCTCTGAAATTCTCTTCCAATAAAAAAACCTAATTTTCTTGTACGACAACAATGACGTTTTTGGTTACCCAATGAAAGGTGCTCTATTCAGTCAAGATCTGATACCATGTTAAATTTAGAGTTGATATGAAGTTATTTTCAACTTTACTAGACAATAATAGCATAAGCACGATCACTAAAAGAAACACAATCACAAGGTACACAACATTTATCCTGGGAAACCCTCATTGGGGAGAAAACCAAGCAAAAACTTCCTTAATATAGATAGCCAATACAATGCCAAGATAAAAGACCAAACACAAGAGCCAGCACTGAGCAATGCGCCTCTCTCTCTTCTTCTTCCGACATTTGCAGCTTCCTTCAAACTTGTGCCCTAGATGATTGACTTGACTTGAGTATGTGAATGAGGCATCATCCTCTCTTATTTGTACTAGCTGATAGGCGCTAGGGTTGTGTCTCTTCACCAAGTTGGGTCGACTTCTTCAATTAGTGGCTAAAACCACTTTAATTAGGCTTGGGGAACAACTTCTCAATTTGCCTTACTTAATTAGGGTTTGACCAATCCACAAAAGAGGATTTGGTCTTATACAAAACCCGACATGATCAATCCATAAAAGGGGATTGATCTATAAGATAATAACTCAATAATAAGTAGAATATTCTTCGTAGTTACAATATTTCAATACCACTAAATTATATTTTTCAGTTGAAAAATCATACATGATTTCACCAAGATATGAGGAAAAATATGGCTAGAAATTTATGTGTTTTTTGCATCACAAATCTGCTCGTTATGTTGCGACAAATCTACATAAAAAGTCTTTTGACTATTAGAAAAATTGGTGTGCTCGTTTCACCATAGACAATATAACAATATTGTCACCCAACCATAGGCACAAAGGCCAACCCTGAGCACCTTAACCTTGAAAGACAGAATAATTCTGGTAGCAGACCAATAGCCAACCAAGGCTAGCGCACCAAGCAAGGATAACCAAAGACCAAGCAGGAAGTCCAAACCAATAACCCAAGACAAGATCACTACTGCAACAGTTGCAATTCTCCTTCACTCATGCGCACTTCTTGTCCTTATGCAGTCATGAGTGAGTGAGTGAGTGAGAAATGAGATCTAGCTCCCTTTATTTATACTACTCCATCTTAACTGATTAGGCCAACTTCTCTTCCTGGGGGCTAATAACTCAATATTAATTTATTCTATTAAGTCGGCTTGTCTTCTAGGTTTATTATCCAAAGCTTTAAGGTTTCTCTTGCTTCCCGGAATATTCTAGTCTCGTCAAAAGTTACATGTGGAGGTTAATACCTCCCGTAGCTACCATAATATCAACACTCCCTCCTAGCTAGGGAGGTATTAAAGGTAATGGTCTTGAGCACAAACAGACCATTCAACTGGTAGCATCATCATAGCCACACAGGCTATCTCATGATCAAATCACGAGCACCATCATCACTTATCCAACTAGATAGTCTCCATGGCAATCAATGTTGAGTTTTCAATGAGCTATGGCTCATGCATTTAATTCAATTTTTTTGTTTAGCTTTAACTTGAACCATAACTACTACAACAAACCAACATCACAAGAAGAATAACCATACACAAGAACACAAGAAGTATCCTGGGAAAACCTTCTCAACAAGGGAAGAAAACCCAGCCAATCCTTTGCTATATTCTTCAAGAGAAAGACCTCCCACACCATCACCAAACTTAGCACACAAGAGGGTGTTGTAACTCTCATAATTTCAGACCATAACTTCTGAAATCATGAGATGACACAATGATAAGTGTGTTTCCTCAATGGGGATTCACCTTTATTTATATAAGACTTGTCACATCAAATGATGTGTCAATTGGCACAATAGAGCTAACTTCAATAACTCAAAATATAATTAATAATTACCATATTAATTATATTTTATATTAATTATCTTTTACATTAATTATCTTTTAATGTAAAAGTTTTACATTAAGGTGGGGTCGACCTGTACCATTTATATTACAAATAGGGTTACAGGTAAGCCTGACTCTTGAACAATATAGCAAGGGATCTCATACACCCACTAGTGCTCAGCCACTAGGGGCACATCCACAGGGATGTCCATATCTCTCTCTCACTGCGTCTCACAGGAGAACCACACTCACTAGTGCTCAACCACTAGGATCACGTTCACCTATGCTCATCCATAGGCACATCCAACTCAACAAATCTTCTTTCCCACTGCATTACACAAGAGAGTCATCTGGAGTTCATCATCTCAAGTTCTCAACTCTCTGCTCAGAGGAGGCTAATACATTGTTTTCATCTCTGTCTCATAACGATGCACCCAACTCATGGGCATTCACACGTTCACCTTGTGCTCAGCCACATGTACGTCTAACTCAGCAGATCTCCTTTCTCACTGTGTTACACAGGAGAATCATCTAGAGTTCTTCTCAACTCTCTGTAAGGAGGAGGCCATCACTACGTTACAGTTTTGTCTCAAATAGGAACCACACACCCAACTCATGGGCTCTCTCTCAGGTCGACTCAATCAGTCTGTGTCCTAGAGGATGTCTCACGCAGCTGTAATCATCAACGCTCCCTCTCAACTAGGGAGGCATTCTCCATCGGGCCAAGTCTCGCACGGAAGTATTAGAACTTTGTCTTGGTTGTAGTCATCAACACTCCCTCTCAACTAGAGAGGTATTCTTCACCAAGTCAATTTCTCATGGAAGTATTCGAACTTCGTATTGGCACGCAGTTTGGTGAAGATATATGCAATTTGCTCATGTGTAGGAAGGTACTACACGTGTACTTCTTTCCTCTGCACCATGTCTTATAATGATATTTTATCTCCACGTGTTTCGATCTATCATGAAACACGGGGTTCTCAAAGAGCTTTACACACCACTCTGGTTATCATCATAAAAACTATCTCATGATCAAGTAAATATGTCAGAAGCTTGTGAGGCCACACTGCTTCACACACTCAATGTTATATACTCTACTTCTGTGGTACTCAAGGCCACAGAGCTTTGTTTCCTGCTGCACCAGGAAACCATGGAAAACTTCACGGTAAAACAACAACCGGATGTGCTCTTCCGATCTATTGTACTCTCTGCTCAATCTTTATCGGCGTATCCCTGCAAACACAAGTTCGCTCTGGAGGCATATCTCAGGCCATATCCAACTGTGCCTCGTATATATCTCAATACATGCTTTACTACTATTCAGTGAGTCTGTCTCGACTGACTCATGGATTGACAAGGCACATTCGTTGCATAACATATATCAGGTATGGTGTTAACCAGATACATCAATCATCCAATCAGTTGTCGGTACACATGTGGGATCAATCTCGTCTGAATCATCATCATTTATTCTTTCATCAAATCCATCACCATCGGTATAGACATGAATTTGTATTCTGTCATACTGAACTTCTTTAATATCTCCACTGTATATTTTCCTTGACTTAGAAAAAGTCTCATTGATCCTCTGTCATACTTCTTGTACCAAGAAGTAGTGCATCACACTCAAATCCTTTATCTCGAAATCAGAAGTCAAAGTCTGCTTGTATCCAACAACACAGCTTCCTGAATAAATCATCAAAATTAGGCTTTCGTCACCAACAATGTAATAGCATAGGTTTGAATCAACAACACTCTTGATGAAGCCCAAACTCATCAAGAATCTATCTATCTGATGTAGTTTCCAACTCATGGATGGTAGTATAGATGGAAGTGCATCAAGCTACTAGATCAATATGTCTCATCATAGCTCACTCCCTCTGCTTGTGAGAATCCTCTGACAACAAGTCTTGTTTTGTATTTCTCGACACTTCCATCAACTGCATGTCTTTCTGCCTCTTGTAGAGTTTGTCAAGCCCAGACAGGCCTTTTATGGCCTACTGCAAAGTTTCTGGGAATATCAACTGGAACAACTGGATCAACTATATCAATGGTTGTCTCCCTTTGAACTGCTGAGGGGGAGAAGGTATTTGTCTTTTCCTTCTTCTCAAATAGTTTTGACTCCCTCTAAGTCAAGAGACTCTCTCTGAAGTCTTGAAGGAAAAACATCTTCCTTTGTTGTTAGCCTGCCTGGAACAAGGAAACAATACAAGAATATCTCCTAGAGGAGATTCATGAGTACATCTCTAGAATCAAAACAATTTAAGGATTGTTGTCACAGCTACAACACCTACTTGTAATGTAGTATGATAATTAAAACAATCAAACCTGGAGTCTTCACTTCCAGTGTGTTGTTCTTCTGAATGCACTGAGACTTCTCTGGGTCCATGATTGCACCAAGGGTTCCTTCCTCCTGCAAGTACCCTTATGACAATGATGCAAATAATATATATATATATATACAGGTGCATACCTGAGAATGTACACCAATGGAGGTTCTACTTGTTTGTCAATGTCATGATGATCAATGATGTTCCTTGTTTGTTTTCCTTGTAGCCACCTATACCACACAAGTTTATGACGAAGTCTGCATCAACTTTTATTGTTGTATCTAATATGAAAGTATCACATATTAGTATCACAAGTTTCTGACGAAGTCTCGATTCTGATTCCCAGCTAAACAACAGAGTCTCCATTTTTATTTTTATTTACATCAAAGTGTTTCCCCAAGGCTACTATCGAACAAGATCCAAGATGTGAAACATCTTGTTGAATTGGAACATAAATCACGCATTCTTTCCTTAGTGCTTTTATCTTTGGACCGAGACGCACCATAACATCACCTTGAGTTTCATAAAAGATCTTTCTAAGTGCTATCGATGGCCACAACATCTGGACATTTGTTCTCTTTTATACCTGTGTTTGTTGGCAAAGCTCAATGCTCGACTGACAATTGAGTGGTAACTGTAATAATATGCATTTCAACATTTAACACTTGGACTCTGCACATCATTCCAATCACCGACACCACCATAATCACCATCGGCATACCGAAACTCAACAGGATCATCTCTCTCTCTCAGACATAGATCCTACACATTGAGTGATGTCTTGGACATTTGGCGATGGGCGATTGACCTTTGGATGGGCGCATGTCTGCTGACTTCTTCATCTGTAACTCGGCGCAATTCCTCTAAACCTGTGAACGATTAGAATAGGGGCAAGTATCCTTGACATCTGCGCTTGAGATGACGATGGAAAAACCTGTCAATGGCACATTAAATTTGGATTGTTGGGCGCTCACGATGGCCATTATTTACCTTTCTGTGCATTGGAGTATATCCCACACAGTTTGGCGAAATAACTGGAACAACGAGATCCTTTGGATGCCAGTACTCGTCCTTGTCTTTCAGAGATTTTATTGGGGTTCTCAGCATCCAATTGCACACTGTCTTATGTTGTTCAAGTGGCTGCGGAGTTTAAATTGAGAACCCATGCCAAGAAAAAAGATCGCGAATTTGATGCATTTACTGTTGAACAGATCCACGTCCATCCTATAGGATGCTTCTAAACTGGTTGGAACACGATATATTGTAACAGAACCCTTACTCTTACTCTGAACAAAAAAATAAAAATTCAGCGTGCCCTACTTACAGTTCTTATAGATCTGGAAATATCGCTCTAAGTAAAACAATGTTTGTCCAAAAATTTTTCCACATTGGATTCATGGCGGATTGGTTTGTAGGCTTGCTCCTCAAGCCTGCGGTTACCCTATTCTAGGCAGTCGACCCTTCTCTTAGGTTTCGGTCTCCTTAGGACTGTCTCACGGACCTCCAAGAACACTCAGCCACAGTCTGCTTACTAGCAGAGGTAGCCTTTTAGACTCGACAATCCTTTTCTAGGCCTCTTGGTGCCTTATTTCCCTAGGCCGAACCTCCTGTAGGTTGCAGTTGGCCTCTCCTAGGTTGGTTGTTCTTCGTGGCAGCCCTTTAAGCATTGGTAGCAGCCCTCCACACAGGTCTAGGCCTGCAGTTACTCTCTTTTCATAGTTCTGTCCAAAAAAACAACAAACTGGAAGCTTCAACTGGTCCCTCTTTATGGCTGGACTGAAGTCATCAAATTTCCACAGAAAAGTAAGAAATAAGTCTGGCCTTCTTTTCTTGTATCAGTGGTAAAGATTTAGTATATTTTCTTCAATTGTGCAATGGTCATCTTCAGGACCTGCTCCGAAACCATGTTGAGTTTTCAATGAGCTATGGCTCATGCATTTAATTCAATTTTTATGTTTAGTTTTTAACTTGAACCATAACTACTGCAGCAAACCAAGATCACAAAAAGAATAACCATGCACAAGAACACAAGAAGTATCCTGGGAAAACCTTCTCAACAAGGGAAGAA
>CBVK0101805434.1:0-13568 GCA_900067695.1 Picea abies
AGGCATGACATATAGCTATATATATATATATATATATAATGACTAGAAGGTTAAAAAAGGAACAAAGCAGTTAAATTTGGCGAAGAAATAAATTAGAGAGGACACTACTAACTTTGATCACGATCCATTAGAATCGACGACCAAGAAGCATTGTGGAATTTGAAGTTGCACGGGGGATAATTTTGAAGGGTGGTCCCGCAATCCAAATCATGGTTTCTATTGAGGACTACATGTCAGTTTTGGGTTGATTGCGGAATGACAAGCGGGTTGTTCCAAAACCACTAGTCCACATCTCCGTAAAACAAATATGAACAAATATTGAATATCATTCTAAAAGGGGAGAGTTGTGAAATACGTTTCAATTCAACTTGTATTTTCACAATAACTTATTTTCCGGGATGTGTTGAAACGGATCTTAAAAAAAAATTCGCCCTTAAAGGCCTAGATTTTTATTTTTTGGGTTTCGTCTTTCTGAAAATAAGAGTTTCGTCATTTCTAAATCCACGATACCATTTATAAATTTTTTGGATAACGAACGGAAAAAAAGTTTACAAAAATATAAATTTTCCAACGCTCTTTCGAAAAATTATTTAAAACGGGTTGTATTTCTAAATTTGCGATTTTTTAATTTAAACGTGAAAGAAATCGGGATTCGGGGTTTTCTGTAAACAGATGTTTGATGCAAATTGAATCACGAAACACTGATCCCCGATTTCCTGATATGTTTAAATCTTAATTAAAACATGAATTAGTTTAATCTCTTCTAAAAAAGGTTTAAAGTTAACATAATTACGTCACGATTTCAGGATTCACGGTTCTATGGGAGTGCGTCTCTTGTCATCATGTTTCCCGAAATCCCGATTTCTGAAATCCTGATTCATAAATCACGTTAGATTAAACTAATTAAGTTTTGGTCCTAATCATGATTATTTAGTTAATTAAGATAAGTTAAGTCCGGTTTAAAAAAGGGGCAAACCGTCGCGATTTCACGATTTCGGCGATTAGACTTCATTGGTAACATACTTCTCGACATCAAGATTTCTAAAATCCCAATAGCGTCTAATCTCAATTATTTAATGCAATAAAAAATGTTTAAATCTTAATTTAAACATCACGATTTCGGCGATCGGGCTTTTTCGATGACATACCTTTCGACATCAATATTTCTGAAACCCTGAAAAGTGATGTTTTCAGATTTAATCTATAATTAACACTAATAAATATTCTTTCTAAAACAGGTTTAAAGGTAATCATTCTTTAAGTGTTCATTAATGCTTCGTTTTCCGATTAAGTAAATTTCTCGTTTTATTTGAAAAACCGAGAGCGCCTAAGTATGGATATTAAAAGCGTATCTCAGTAAAATATCTTTTGCATTAAGAGCTTTAATTTCGTGACAGTTGTGCAAATCTCGTCATTTTTAAAATATATACTAAGTAAATGTTCAAACGTCTGTATTTTCATTTTAAGCTGAGCTTATTCATCCACTTTCCGTGACAGGTTTTCAAGTCAAACGCAGAGCCATGGCACCTAAAAAAGCACCGAAGAAAAACGAAGACACACAGGAAGTTGATATTATCTCTGATAATACTCCACACGCCATAAACTCCATCAAATCATGGACTCGAATTTTCGAGTTACTGGAGTACGAGCTAAAGAATGCTGACCCTAATTCTGAAAATCATCTCTGGGACATTGCCGAGTCTGAACTTCATAAAGTTGTTGCGCGTCTGAGGCTGGTGGCATATACTGATATGGTTGGTTGGGCTTTGGATAAGGTAGATATCCCAACAAGGAGCATTCAGAACGAGCAAGGAGCTATCGTCGGCTCATTCAGGCCTGAGCACATTCAAGTAATGCCTTTCCACCTGACTCATAGGCTAGGTTTGCATCTTTTCAAAGCCATAGGCGAAGCTGCCTGCCTAAGATTTTACAGGGTGAAATTTCGACCCCATTGCCAGAAAAGGAAGAAACCCCTCCAGGGTTTGAAACTAATACTCAGGGTAAAGTAAATGACAACGGTATGTTGAAGAATACTGAGATACCTTCCCAAGACGTGGAGGGTTCTCAAACAAAAGAATCGGGAATGGATAAGGGAAAAGAGCCAGAAAAAATTCCAGAAATAATGAAGAGTGTTCCAGAAAAAAATAGGAGGAACAACTTCAATAGAACTTGGTAGTCCTATCACCTATTTAACTCCATTACAGTCGACTTTCAGAACCCCCCATGAAGGATTTTTATATGTCAGTGATCTAGAGCCCATTTTGAGAGATGAAATTCCCTCATCATATTACTTTTTCAGCAAAAAGCGAAGAGCAGTCTTGAAACAAGAAATTCATCCTAGAGGAGAAGGAATGATTAAAAAGCATAGAGTTATTATAGATGGAAAGAAACTCAAGGATGGAGAATTTGCTACAGAAATAGCTGGTACAATGGGTGCTATAGCATCAACAAACATGTATTCCATAGGAAATTTAACAACTATGGTTGAACAGAAGGACCAAACAATAATCCAGTTGCAAGACAAACTAAAAGAAAATGAAAGAAATATTGGTTGGGGAATGCAGAAGGGTCTAGAACAAGCTAGACTAAAGGATATGCAAGAAATCCAGAAATTGAATAAAGACTTGGATGAGGCAAAACACTTAATACAGGTCACACAGGAATAGGTTCAAAAGCTAGGAGAAGAGAACAAACATTTGCAAGATAAGATTGTTTCTATTATTAACCAGGTAGTAGAACTTGAAAATTTCAGGATACAAGCATTAGAGATATATGTATGAATAGAGGAGGAACAACAAAAAGTGTTCTTGAATTTGGAAATAATCCAGAATTATTTTCAGGAATCAAATAAGTCTTTGGAGAATGTATTCTAGAAAGAAAGGGAGGCGAAAGCAGCTGGAACTTTTCAGAAGGCAGTGACTCTCTCATCAAAGGAAGAAATTGGAAAGAGTAAAAAATTATCTATTTCTGAACAGGTTAAAGGGGACATAACGATAAAAGTGTGGGAAACAAAACTGGCTGAATATAAACAAATCACAAGAGAATTTAATGAGGATTGCCAGGGCATTTTCAATCTCTTTGAAAGAGATTCATTAAATATTGGAACAGATGATTGTTCTAGATTATTAGGCGAAATCAATATTGCCAAGCACCAACTAAGGTTAAAAGAAGAGCTGGAGAAAATGAAAACAGAGATTGCTAAAATTAACTTGATCAATATAACAGAGATCAACATTTGATGGTAACTTCAAATCTAAAGTTGAAAACTGTTAAATTCACAGAAAGAATGATAGAAAGGCAGTTGCAAGAATTGCAGAAAAGATTCTTCTCATTTGAAGCAAATGAGATACCCGATGCTCCCAGGATGTTTGTAAAGTTTTTAGGGAAATGCGTTCAGTGTATTGATGCGGAAAAAGGAAGTTCGTCAACGCAAGCTTAAAACCTTTTTAAATGTTTTTATTATTAGAAATTTAAAAGAGATTGTAAACGGTTGACATTATTTTTATGTAACCGAAATTTTAGGAAGTTGGTTAGTCACCAATGAGAAGCTTGGATGAAAATGTATAAATATAGTTTCTAAAGGTTGAGAAAATGCTTCATAAATTTTGGAGAGAGCCATTTTTTAATATCAGTTTTCAAATACATCAGAATATAGATTGCAAACGAGATTCTGGATCCTGCAACTTTGTAGCTAGGTGTCTTCTCCCTGTTTATTATACTCTGTTGAATTTTTCCTTTTAATGTTTTATCTAACAAGTAATCAACATGCATCATTGATTTATATTTTAGATTGGTTTGGATGTCAAATGATTTACAATTTTTCCTCTGAAATTGCTTTTAGTTATTTCAAGACCTGTAAAACTTTTATTCCTTGATACTTAACTCTTGTTAGAAACCTCGTGTTTCTTTCATCATTGTCTATTGAAATATGAGATTCTTTCTTGATTAAAGCCTCATATTTTTCTGTAGTGTTTATTTGTTATTTATAGTTCTCAAAATTGTTACAAAACCAGGAAATGACCTCGAATGTGTTTACATTACTGTTTTGGGTTTTAAAATTGTTTTTCTTGTTCTCATCTCTGAAAATTTGAAGTAACAAACTGATTTAAATCTCTTTACAAATAAATAAAGTTTAATCATCCATGATTGTCCCAAGTAGTAGACAACCCAATGTTGAACCAGGCCTTCAGGATCAAACCAGTATTGCCTTGAATTTATTTAATACCATCTTACAAACAACAACTAACCAGTTTGAGTTAGAACGTTCATGGGCTGCTATTGAGCGAGACATTAGCATCCAAGAACAACAGGAAGCAAGACAGAGGTAGTTGAGAAACTGATTCTGCTTCATTCTTCCTTTGATTTCTTATTCCCAAATCATTCCTTTAAATCACTTATGGATGCCTTGATGGTATGATTTATAGCCTTAAAGCATAAACTCAGGAACAACATCTTTTTGGTGTCGTTGCCGGGGAGCGAAGAAACAAATCTTTTCCCTAGGAAGAACGACATTGACATTTTTTGTTTTTGATAGTGAACAAGGACAAAAAACCTTCTAAGGCTAAATATTTTTCACTTGGTGACTCCACGATAACTAAACTGGCTAGTAGCCGAAAGAACACCAGAAAAAACCCAGATAGCAAGCAGACATCGCCAGTCTCTGACCCGGAAAAATTTTTAAAATCGCGAAAATCACTTAAACAAGTCTTTTTGTCCACATATACTATAGATCAACCTGAATTTACGCAATCAAACTCATCAGAAACTCTTGAAAGATCACTTTCACTTCCCCCTTCATTTGATACTTTCTCATTTCCCGAAGTTTCTTCTCCAAATTTCTGAGAATCTTCTCCTCACATTGTCCAAACTTCAGTCCCAAATCTAACCATGGCTACACAAGGAGGTGCTGGAGCTGGAGGTGGTGCCCCCAGAGGTGGTCAAGTACCGCTTCCCAGGATTTTCGCTAAAGTGGCTGCTAGATATGCTCCCCTTGTTCTTCTTGTTCCTCTTCATGATCTCCCTGATAATTATATGAAAAGCCTTCCGAAATTTACAGGGGAGGGTGATTTGACTGCCCAAGAACATATACAATTTTTTGATCAATTTCTGACATACTCGGAATAGAACATGAAGATGTTTATTCTAGACTCCTTGTTCAAACTTTTGAGGGACAGGTGAGGACCTGGTTCCGATCCTTAGCAGCTGGATCTTTAAGATCCTATGAAGAATTTGAAAGTGCATTTATTAGACAATGGGGAGAGAGGAAGGATCACCTCTACTACTTAACTAAATTTGGAGCCCTTAGAAAGAAAAACTCCGAATCAGTCCTAGAATTCACACAGAGATTCAATAAGTTGTATGATAAAATTCCAGTTGAGGTTAAACCTTCACAACCTGCATCAAAAGTGACTTTTGCTGGTGCTTTTGACCCCAACTTTGCCTTATTATTGAGAGAAAGGAGATCAATAGATCTCACAAAAATGCAGGATGTTGCGCTTGAGATTGAATCAAATATGATGGCATCAGGGAAACTTAAAGCAACGACCGAAACTGGAAACAAAGAAAATAAAAAATTCAAAGAGCAAGGTGGATCTTTAGGATTAGGAAAATCCTCGGGAGATAGAATAGAAGAGATGGATAGGGTAATTCGAGAACTTTCAAACAAGATCTTGAAAATGGAACTAGAGAAATCTAAAAGAGATAATTTCCCCAGAAAAGATTTTCGAAGAAATCCTGAACCTCAGGGACCACAGAAAATAATTAAAAATGAAGATAAAAAAATTCAAACACCTTTTAAAAGTGAAAACTACATCGGAGAGGAAGATTTAGGAAATTTTGAAGAAATCGATGAAGATATTAGTAACCTTGGCGATGATAATAAATCCCCTTATTTATCAAGACATGATTACGAAGCATATTTAAGTAAAGAAAGTACATCGGAAGAACATGTTAGCAATAATATGACTGATGATTTCACATATAAAAATATTGCAGATGATATTATTGCTAAATTACAGGGAAAATATAATTTGAGACCAAGAAATAAAAATCTCCCAAATGTTCTGACAAAAAAGAGTTTGCCAAGAAACGAAACCGATGAGGTAACTCCAAAAGTTGCAGATAAACAGTCTGCAAAAAGAAACACAGCTGATACAGAACTTGTACAGCCAGAACCAGTAGGAACACTCCCTGTGAAGACAAAAGTTCCGATAAATGAAAACAAGGTCACATCTCAACGTAAAACTGAGAAGAAAGGTATGGAAGCCCCGAACATCGAAAATGACAAGGCTCCAGGAAACTTTAATTTGGAAAACGAAATAAATAAAATCAAAATTCCTATTCCCCTTGTTGAGTTAGCTAAAAATCCCGTATACAGAAAACAAATTGCGAAAATGATTATTTTTTCCGAAGATGAAATCTAGGCCGACGCCATCAACTTAGAGGATGACAAACCTATTTTAGTCTTCGGTCCACACGTCGAAGGTGCAAGAGACACCGTGGCTTCTTTTTATATTACATTAACCCTGTTTGACCACCTTCTCCATAACTGTATGTTGGATTCCGGAGCTTCCCACAATGTTATGCCAAAGGAAATAACGGAAAAACTTGGTCTCGAAATCACAAGACCCTATGGTGATTTATATTCTTTCGATTCGAGGAAGTTAAAATGCATAGGAATGATTAAATACCTAGTGGTAGGTTTGGCTCAAATACCTGCTAAAAGTATTCTTATGGATTTAGTAGTCGCTGACATTCCCCCAAAGTATGGCATGCTATTATCTAGATCATGGGGCGCCAAGCTTGGAGGATCTCTCCAACTAGATATGACATATGCTACAATTCCAGTTTTCGGAGGTCAATTCACCCATCTTTACAAAGAGACTAGGTTAGCATTTACTGTAGGTGACCCAAACAACCCCAACAATCAGCTAGTTTATATTGCCGACCAAGATTTAGGAAATTGTATATTATCTTTAGATGAAGATTTTGAAGTAGATGTAGATGATAAATGTATAGAAGAAAAAATTGAAAAAAAAGAAATAGAGAAAAATGTATATAGTACTGGTGTATGAAAAATGTATTTTGATGGTGCTTCCTCCTATCTTGGAGCCGGGGCAGGAGCACTTCTTATGGCTCTCGATGATCAAATTGTTATTCCTTTTTCATATAGGCTCGAGTGGAATGTAGATTGTACAAACAATGTATGCGAGTATGAAGCTTTAGTGCTAGGATTAGAAGTTGCTAGAAGGATGAAAATTAAGAAACTCGAAGTATTTGGTGACACAGAGTTAATTATAAAACAGGTGAATCGGCAGTATCAAGCTAAGCATCCTAGATTACGGTCCTATAGGAATTTTGTTTGGGATTTAATCGAGAACTTCTTCACAAATGTGAATTTTCATTTCGTCCCAAGATCTGAGAATCAACAGGCTGATGCTTTAGCCAAAGTTGCATCCACTTTCACACCATCGACTTCTTTTAAATTAAAATATCATATACAAATGAGACATCGCCCTTTAATACCAAATAACATACAACATTGGCAGGTTTTTGAAGATGATGAGAAGCTTCGAAAGTTTCTAGAATCATTAGATGAATTTGCAGAAACGCATACTGATCAGGAAAATCAAAATGATCCTATTTGGATCATGCAAGAAGGGGAGGATTCTAAAGAATTTCATGATAAAATTTCAAACCATCGAATGCTTGTTCTCAAGAACAACCAAATCCCCAAGGGTATAATCCCTTTGGAAAGACTTTTTAATAAAGATGATATCCCTTCTAAAACTACTCTACAACCCAAACCAGAGGAGGTTGAAGATTGAAATATAGGAACTGAAGAAAACCCCCGAATGGTTCAACTATCCAAATATTTATCAACAAAAAACAAAAATAAATACACGGAGTTGTTAAGAAAATATAATGATGTTTTCACATGGTCGTATGAAGAACTAAAAACATATGACACTTCTGTGATTGAACATAAAATACCTCTCAAACCAGGTGTCAAACCTTTTAAACAAAAACTCTGACAATTTAACCCTATTTTATTACCTGTTATCGAACGAGAAGTCAAAAAACTTCTGGATGCTAAGATAATTGTACCCCTAAGATATTCTGATTGGGTAGCTAATCTAGTCCCAGTTAGAAAGAAAAATGGGGAAATCAGACTATGTGTTGATTTCAGGAATCTTTATAAATCTTCTCTCAAAGATAATTATCCTCTACCTAAAATGGACCATGTTCTTGAAAAAGTAGTAGGGGCTAATAGAATGTCCATGATTGACAGATTTCAGGTTATAATCAGATTGCAATCAGTTATCTTGACAAAGAAAAAACCGCATTTACCACTGCTTGGGGCACATTTATGTACGATAAAATGTCGTTTGGACTAATGAATGCAGGAGCTACCTTTCAACGCGCAATGGATATTGCTTTCATTGGCGAATGGGACAAGTTTGTAGTCATCTATTTGGATGATCTTGTTGTTTTTTCAAAATTGGATGAAGACCATATGATTCATCTCAAACAAACATTTGAAAAATGCCGCAAGTTTGGTCTATCCTTAAATCCTAAAAAGTCTCATTTCGCTATGCAAGAAGGCAAGTTGTTGGGTCACATCGTATCCCGAAATGGAATCAAGATTGACCCTAAAAGAGTAGAGGCTATAGATACAATAGCTATTCCTAGGAATGTGAAAGAAATTCAATCATTTTTAGGAAAAATAATTTTCTTGAGAATATTTATTCCTAACTTCGTTGAAATTGTTAAATTGATTACAGATATGCTCTGAAAAACAGTGAAGTAAAATGGACAGCAGAAGCTAAAGAATCCTTTGCTCATATTAAGAAGGTTATAAGTGAGGCACCAGTACTAGCGAGCCCCGATTATCTCAAATATTTTCTTATTTTTTCGTTTTCCTTTGAACACACGCTTGCTGATATACTCCTTCATAAGAACAAAGAAGGTTTTGAGCAACTAATAGCCTTCTTTAGCAAAAGTCTCCGAGATGCTGAACTTAAATATAATATAATGGAAAAGCAAGCATTTTCAGAACTTATGTTTTACACTCTAAAGTGATTACATATGTACCCACTAGTGCTGTAAAAGATATCTTGGTTCAAGCAGACAGTGATGGTAAAAGAGGAAGATGGCTTGCAAAAATTCAAGAGTTCGACTTGGAGGTTAAACCGACCAAATTGGTAAAGGGACAGGGTTTAGCTAAACTTTTAGCTGAATCCAATTTCAGGGCTCTTGGGATAAACAGTTCTCAGGAGGAAGAAGGATGGGTAGACGTGAATGAACTTGAGGACCAAATGGTTGAAAATAGGATCGAGGAGAAATTCGCTTCATCGAATTGGTACAAGGACATAGTAACATACTTACTGACATTGAAATGTCCAGCTGACCTATCTGCATCCATAGCCAGAACGCTAAAGATGCATGTAGTTAAATACTGTATTTCCGAGAAACGATTATACTGGAAAGACCCTCTTGGTTTCCTCTTAGTCTGTCTGGTCGAATTAGAAACAGAAGAAGTTATAGGTCAATTTCATGAAGGAGTCTGTGGAGGACACCATGCTTGGAGGGCTACAAAATATAAAATCCTGAGGGTTGGTTATTACTGGCCTAAACTTTTCCCACATGTCAATGCTAAGGTACGAGCTTGCAGCCCTTGCCAATTCTTTGCAGGAAAACATAAACTACCAACGATGCCATTAGTCCTAGTCAAGACAGAAGCTCCTTTTCAACAATGGGGACTTGACTTCATAGGTGAGATTAATCCTCATTCAAGTGCTCAACATAGATGGATCCTGACCGCTACAGACTATTTCAGCAAATGGGTGGAAGTTATCCCAACAAGGAAGGCCACTGATTCAGTAGTTATAGACTTCTTAGAAGAAAATATCTTGTCTAGGTTCGGTTTTCCTAGGAAGATAGTCACAGACAATGCAGAGGCTTTTAAGTCTATGGAAATGGTTAGCTTTTGCCAGAAATATAATATTGTGTTGGGTCATTCCACATCATACTATCCTCAGGGAAATGGTCTGGCAGAATCTTCTAATAAGATCTTAATCAGTATAATCAAGAAAGTGTTAAATGAAAATAAAAAATCTTGGCACTTGCATTTAAAATATGCTCTATGGGAAAATTAGATAGGAAAAAAAAAGTCTATCGGTACTTCTCCCTTTCAAATGGTATATGGAACAGATGTAGTGTTGCCCATAAATCTAACACTTCCTGTGATGAAACTATGGCAAGATGAGAAGGAAGAACCAAACCCTCTCACAAGAAGGATAAATCAGCTGATTGAAGTTCAAAAACATAGGGCTGTAGTGGATGAAAAGTTGCAGAAGTACCAGGATGACATGAAGATATTATTTGATCGTAAAGCCAAGGACATGATTTTTCTCCCCGAAGATCTGGTTTTGAGGTGGGATGCTCGAAAAGAGGATTCAGGAAAAAATGGTAAATTTGATCATATTTGGTATGGACCATTTAAGGTAGCATCTTCTGAAGGAAAAAAATCATTTCTGAGTGAAAATTTGGATGGTAAGATCTTGAATGCCCCTGTTAATGGGCGTTTTTTAAAGCATTATATGGAATAATTAATTTATAGAATATCTCATTGTATATACCGTTTTGTTTTTCATTTTTAGAAAACCCATTCTCATTTTGTAAATAAATAAAAATTAGTTAAGTTTTTATACAAAATAATAATAAGAAGAAGAAGAAGAAGAAGAAGAAAAGAGTCCAAAGAGTTATTTTTGAAACCATAACCTATGTTTTATGGCTTATAGATTGTTGATGTCTCCTTTTATACCCTTGATACTATCTTTCACGTTTTTGGGCTTTCTCATCAAAGTAGGAAAGATTATGTATTAACCTTTGAGATCAACAAATGATTAAATTCAGTAAGACTAGTCTTCATAGTTCTTATTCTCTGACTAAAAATGGTTATGTTTGGGTTGATTTTCACTCTCTTAAGTTTCTTAATAGTTTGTCTGAGGATTTTAGCTTGCTCAAAAGAAAACCCCTGAAAAGAATCTTTCCCTTTTTCTCTATAGACTGAGGAGTTTTGAAAGTTGAGAAAAAATGGTCTAGAATAATCAAAACAGGTTGACAAACCTCTATTATAAATTTTTACACAGATAACCACCCCTGATGTTTTAAGTATCACTGATTGCCCCCGCTTTGTATGCATAAGCTAACTATAAGACAGATGGTGAAAATAAATTCATATTTGATTGCCCCCATCTAGTCCCACAGATGATGAAAGGAAATTCATTTAAATGATTTCCCTCATCTAAATATAAAAGAAACAGATAACCTCATTGGGGTACTGAACAGGCCTGCTGGCAGTGAAGCAATATCTGAGTATAAATATATAATTAGCACTCGAAGCGGTGAAAGGAAATTCAGTAAAAAGGGACAGATAACTTCACCGGGGTACTGAACAGGCCCACTGGCAGTGAAGCAATATCTGAGGTGTCTGTAAGGTTGTCATACTTATCTATTACTCTATTCTAGTTATCAGTTTTTCGAAACCGGATATTCGTCTTATGTCAAAATAGAGCTCCCCAATTAAAAATCATAATTTTTATTTCGATTGATGCAAGCTGAAATTTACAAAATCTGTTGAGTTTCCTAAGATTGTTCTAATCATATTAATACTAACTTAAATTTAGAACGGGAAGGAGAATATTATGAAGAAGACTACAACTGAATTTAAAGCAAATAAAGAGTTTTGAAAAGGTTTTATGAAATCTCTTTTTCCTCTCCTTTAACAGTTTGGTAGTGATAAACCCTTGACACCATTTACCCAANACATGTTCTCCTCGTCCCACAGGGAGACGAGGTCCCCAGTTGGAGCCTATGTTGAAATGGATCTTAAAAAAAAAATCGCCCTTAAAGACCTAGATTTTTATTTTTTGGGTTTCGGCTTTCTGAAAATAAGAGTTTCGTCATTTCTAAATCCACGATACCATTTATCAATTTTTTGGATAACGAACGGAAAAAAAGTTTACAAAAATATAAATTTTCCAACGCTCTTTCGAAAAATTATTTAAAATGGGTTGTACTTCTAAATTTGCGATTTTTTAATTTAAACGTGAAAGAAATCGGGATTCGGGGTTTTTTGTAAATAGATGTTTGACGCAAATTGAATCACGAAATTCCAATCCCCGATTTCCCAATACGTTTAAATCTTAATTAAAACATGAATTAGTTTAATCTCTTCTAAAAAAGGTTTAAAGTTAACATAATTACGTCGCGATTTCGGGATTCGTGGTTCTATGGGAGCGCGTCTCTTGTCATCATGTTTCCCGAAATCTCGATTTCCGAAATCTTGATTCATAAATAATGTTAGATTAAACTAATTATGTTTTGGTCCTAATCATGATTATTCAATTAATTAAGATAAGTTAAGTCCGGTTTAAAAAAGGGGCAAACTGTCGCGATTTCACGATTTTGGCGATCAGACTTCATTGGTAACATACTTCTCGACATCAGGATTTCCGAAATCCCAATAGCGTCTAATTTCAATTAATTAATGCAATAAAAAATGTTTAAATCTTAATTTAAACATCGTGATTTCGGCGATCGGGCTTTTTCGATGACATACCTTTCGACATCAAGATTTCCAAAACCCTGAAAAGTGATGTTTTTAGATTTAATCTATAATTAACACTAATAAATCTTCTTTCGAAAACATGTTTAAAGGTAATCATTCTTTAAGTGTTCATTAATGCTTCATTTTCCGATTAAGTAAATTTCTCGTTTTATTTGAAAAACCGAGAGCGCCTAAGTATGGATATTAAAAGCGTATCTCGGTAAAATATCTTTTCCATTAAGAGCTTTAATTTCGTGACAGTTATGAAAATATCGTCATTTTTAAAATATATTCTAATTAAACGTTCGAACGTCTGTATTTGCATTTTAAGCTGAGCTTACTCATCCACTTTCTGTGACAGGTTTTCAAGTCAAACGCAGAGCCATGGCACCTAAAAAAGCACTGAAGAAAAACGAAGACACACAGGAAGGTGATATTATCTCTGATACTACTCCACACGCCATAAACTCCATCAAATCATGGACTCAAATTTCCGAATTACTGGAGTACGAGCTAAAGAATGCTGACCCTGATTCTGAAAGTCATCTCCGGGACATTGCTGAGTCTAAACTTCATAAAGTTGTTGCGCGTCCGAGGCTGGTGGCATATACTGATATGGTTGGCTGGGCTTTGGATAAGGTAGATATCCCAACAAGGAGAATTCAGAACGAGCAAGGAGCTATCGTTGGCTCATTCAGGCCTGAGCACATTCAAGTAATGCCTTGCCACCTGACTCATAGGCTGGGTTTGCATCTTTTCAAAGCCATAGGCGAAGCTGCCTGCCTAAGATTTTACAGGGTGAAATTTCAACCCCATTGCCAGAAAAGGAAGAAACCCCTCCAAGGTTTGAAACTAATACTCAGGGTAAAGTAAATGACAAAGGTATGTTGAAGAATACTGAGATACCTTCCCAAGACGCGGAGGGTTCTCAAACAAAAGAATCGGGAATGGATAA
>CBVK0101805435.1:0-16607 GCA_900067695.1 Picea abies
CGCTCTTCCGATCTCACCACTGCAAAGTAGTGTGAGTTCCACAAAAAACCTTGGAACAACACTGATGAATGTCACTCCAAATAGTCATTTTTGACTCAGACAAAAGCCTTAGAGTTGGATGTAGATTCAAAGCCAACTTTTTCAGTCAGATTCATCTGAAGTCAAGCTACCAGTAGGTATCGATTGAGCAAACTGATGTATGGAAGACAACCTTCAAGTCTAAAGAAGGTATCCTCGAGTGGTTGGTCATGCCTTTCGACTTAACTAATGCCCCAACCACATTCATGCAAATGATGGATGATATATTGCGACCATTCACAAACTCGTTTGTGGTCCTATATCTAGATGACATCCTCAACTTTAGAAAAGAATGGGAGGAATGTTTGAAGCACATCCAATAGGTCTTAGGCACCTTGTGACAACACAATTTATATGCAAATTCATAGAAGTGTTCCTTCGACATGTAGAGGATACAATATTTTGGATATGTCATGGATGTGCAGGGCGTGTATGTGGATCCAACAAAAATCCAAGTTATCCATGATTGGTCGGCCCCAAAGACATTGAACGATCTCTACAGCTTCTTGAGCCTCACCAACTTCTATCGTAGGTTTGTGTTGTGGTTCTCTCATATCGCTTGGGCCCTAATTCAAGTGACCAAGGGTGGAGCGAAGGCCAAATCTATTTTGGTCTCCCAACATAAAGCATTCAAGGATTTGAAATTCTACCTCTGCTCAACACCAGTCCTTATTCTTCCAGACCTGTTGTTATCACTAAAATATCATCTGCAACATTGCATGCAAATGGTTAGAGAAACAAAACAATTAGTCCATCTACAACACCAAAATGCATTCAAAAGGAAAAAAACTATATAATTGAGTCAAAAATTGAAAAGTGAAGATTCACCAAAGGAAGCACACACACAGTGCATAGTGTGTGCGGGCCAACACAACCCTCAGCACGCACAATGCGCTAAGTGTGTGATTGTGTATGAGAAAGGTTGCGCACTTTTATGAATGACGCATCTATGGATCTTGTCATCCCCTCGGCCATTGATGGACCAACCCCCAACACGATTTGACCCTCATATCTGAGAGAAATATGAATGGGAGGTTGGTCGAGGACTAGATGGTGCCCTAAAAGTCCCCTTGTTCACACTATGAACCAATTACATTTTTCCATGTATGAATGCTATAAATAAGAGCCATGGGTGCACTAAGAAACTAAGACCTTCATAGTATTGTTATGTTGCAAGAATTCTCCCTTGAGAGTCCTCTTTTCTCTTTGGAGCCTTCAAGCACCATTGCAATAGGCCATTCCACTCACCTCTTGAGGGAATAGGCATTGGTGTTCTTCACCATTTTCCATTTCTTCCATTGTATGAAGAGTTCTCCATTAGGGAACTCAAGAGCCCTCCCAAGGAGGAAGAGGGCACTCATAAGTCCCTATTTTTCTCTACGGTGTTTTGCCTACTAATCTATTGATCCATTGGTAGCATTATGTTGGTCATTGTTTGATTTTCATGGTTCTAAGTTTCTCATTCTTTTTAACTTTTATTTCTTAGTTTTTTTAGTTTTATTTCTTTGTTTATAGATGTGTTTGGCTTGTTTAACCCACTCACAAACTACTGTCTTGTCTAGCAGGCTCATATAGACATGCAAGTGTTGTTGTTTTGCTAAACCAAGTGATAAAACCAACATAATAGATTGGCAACCATATTGGGGATCGGTAAAAAGTTCCTCCCTATTTGAGCTTAGAGAGCACTTCATTTTGATTGTTTTGTCTTGCAAGTACCAAAATCGGCCTAGCCCAACCTACCAAAGTCAAAATTCAAAGTTGGGGAAGGCGTGACAGGAAGTGCGTTGATTTTCCTACCCACAGATGTGCACTGTGCACGAAAAATGTCTCTTTACACTGTGCATTGTCCGCCCTATGTGCGCCTGTCAGACTTGTAACCCACGCGTAACTCCAGTTTTTCAAAATTGTAAGGGTTTTATGAATGTTTGAGGGCCCCTAGCCTTCAGATTTTTATTTTCATGCACTTTGTAAGGAAACTACACACACTTAAAGTCTTTTCCCATATGAAAGGTTAGCTAACATAGGCACTTAGGGGGTGAAAAGAACCAATATTCTCATATTTTTCTTTGTTTCCACATGGATGGCTTGTTTGGCTTGTAAAATTTTAAGTTGAGGTTATTGCATTCATACATAAATCACTTAAATTGGGACTAGAAGTTAATTTTGACCCTCAAGTGTGCTCTTCCCTTGCACCCTAGTTTGATCTTGGGAATTAGAAAGGTGGTTAAAAAAATCCTTAGGAGAGGATAAATCCCCCCTAGGGTTCCTCTTAGTTTTTGTTTTTAAATCATCTTAAAGTTTTGTAAGGGCCCATACATGCCCACATGTTGCAAACTTAGGATAGTTTCTTAAAATTGATTTCTTAGTTTACATCACGATCTAGGGAAGTTTAAAGATCAAACTAACGGGCCCATACATGCCCACACGCTTGCAATCTAGGGTAGTTTCAAATCTTTATTAGTGTAAACAAAATTTAGGGAGTTTAAAGGATTTGTAAAGGACCCATATGTCCACATTGCTAGTTCTTTAGGGATTTAAATATTCCACAAGGTTGTACCAATGACATGTAGTAAGCTAGGTAAAGAAGATTTGTAAGGACCATAGGAAGTCCACATGTTCCAATCTCACACTTAAGTTGTTAAAAACTTGGCACACCTTTTCACTTGCTTGCATACAAAGTCACTCCTCACACACATAATTTCCATTTCAAATAGTGGAGGTTGAAGTAGGTTTTCTCCAAAGGAATTCTGAAACGTCCCACTACTTCTTTGGAAATTACCCACACCCATTTAATTCAAACGAGATTGGTTCACACCCCTAATATCTCAGCCCACCACATCTAAAAAAATTCTAAAAGCTCACTAATTTTTCCTCCACATGAGGTGCTAAAAGAATATTTTTAGTCTAGGTAGGATCTCGGGGGTAGGCATCCAAATAACCCCCCGTTATCTGGTTCTCACATTTTCAAACAATAGAAGTTGAGAAATAGGGAACTTTTAAATCCTCCAAGTCAAGTGCTCCTACACCATAAGGCAAGGAGATACCCGTGAAGGGTTGAAGGCCGAGGTATGGCTATTTTGTGCATCCCTTCTTGAGTCACCCAACTCTTGGAAGGGAATCCATCTTGTGACCCATTTCTAAGGACGGAAATCTAAATGTCACACTTTGACCGAGGTACCTAGTGGCCAAACTTAGTATATCTATCGAGGTGGCGATTGTGGGCTGCAATCACACCTTGATCAGATTTTGTGTGGCTATTGGGAAATATCACCAGCTCTTTCGAGATATGCACCCTCTACCCCTCATTATATCTAATTTCTTCAACCTTCACTAGTTCCTCTTCTGGTGGCTTCAGACCCCACTGTTGAGTGCTATTGGAAGGCCCAACACTATTTGAGAGGAAGGATGATACGTCTTTTAGGACAAGAGCATTTGTTTGTTATTTGATCCCCCATGCAGAAAAAATCCACCTACCCACATGTTTGCTTATTTACAGTTGATTTATGTATGATGCCCATTTGACTACATACAATTGTGAGTTACACTATCTTGTGAAGGTCCAAAAATATATGAAGCTCTTGTTCATTTATTTCTCTCTTTTCACCATTTGCACACATTCACTTTGCTAGTCAGAAACCATAGGGGACCCACAGAATCCCTGTCATTCCAGACACTTGCAGAATCTCCCTCTTATTTTAGGAGGAGTCCCTAGTATTGCCAACTCATCGGCTCAATGATCTCACACCCCTGTGAGTGATACTATTTTGGGATCGGCTTTACTTGGCTCCACTTTGCTTGCATCCAATTCCCAAGGCCATCCATCCACTATTTCTCCTTCACAAGGAGGTGGGGCACAAACTTATTCTCAAGGGAGAAGTACAACCCCACCAAATCTCTCTCAAGGGACAGGTCCACTATCTGCTCACACGATGGATGGAACTAATCCTCCACCAAATATCCCTATGCCATACTTGGCATCCCTTAACATTCCTTATTTAACCAAACTCGTGAATGATCCCATTTTGCATGATCCCACTTGGCCCAATATGCCTACAAAATTGCCTTCAGACATTCCAAAGTTTGAAGGAAAACTAGGGGATGATCCCGCCAACCATGTTATGACCTTCCACTTATGGTTCTCTTCAAACAGCATCATGGATTATTCCATCCACTTAAGTTTGTTTCAATGAACTCTCACATCTTCCTCAGCCAAATGGTATGTGGACAAAAAATCAAGGTCCCATGTGACCTTTGAATCATTGGCCAAGGCCTTCTTGTCCTTTTTCCAACTACCAGTTTGTCATGATACCAGATTATAAATTCTCTCAGAGTTCAAACAAACTACTTCTATCCATATATCCAATCACATCCATGAATGGCATCGACGTCGTTGTTTGTGTAAAGTAGAAACCACCAAGGAACGACGTCTTGATTGGTTTCTCAAATCACTCGTCTCTATTATCGCCAAGGATGTCGCATCCACTTTTCCTCGGTCAGAAGAGGAAGCCATCAGCAAGGCCCAATAGTTTGACCTCATCTATGCTCAATCAGGTTGCTTATACACAGTATTACCTGATGCACCCAGACTCATGCCAATTGGCTAGGAAAAACCTAGGATGTCCCATGTTGCGGATGGGTTTATTGGTTACATGATGCACTGCATCACTTACAGCCAACTGTTACCTATTTATGGTGCACCTCAGTATCTGCAACCATATGGAGGTTCATATTATTACCCTCCCCCCACTCACCAACATTCATATCTTGTTGTTCCCCCTCATCCATTGGAGGGACCCCCACCGGTACCCCAGACACATCTGGTCTCTCAATCAAGTACAGATCCACCCCCAACCCCTACATGTGACCATAATATTTACAGAGTTACTTCAAATTCCTATACACCATATGGATTGTCTCCCCAAAACAATCCATATTTTCCATTTCCTGCTCCTCCACAAGGACACCCACATGACGGCGTTAATTTTGTTTAGTCCTCTCCCATTCAACAACTTCAGGCTTTTGAACAATTGAATATGGAAAATATGGCCCATCAACCAAATAATGCCAAAAAGAAAGGGAAAAACCAAAATAATAATAACCCCCAACAAAACCATCTCGTTGGGGGCAACCAGAACCCCCAAGGGGACAAAAACAACAAACGACCAGGGATGAACAACAACAATCTTCGGACTAACTTCCCTTGTGCTCTTTGTGGTGTGTATGGACATTATAATCACCATTTCCCCAAAATTTCTGACTTCAAACAGATGAAAGAGTCCATGAACATGAACGTCCTCCAGCATCACCTACCCCTCAATAGGCCCCACAACAGTTCTTGCAATAGCCACCTCCGACCATGTTGCAAAACCCCATTCCACACCAAGGTGTAATGAATACCCAACAAGAGGTACACCCTACTCCACCACAAATGGGGAAATATCAAAACCCAAGTCCCATTCAACTTGGAAATCTAGCCGATCGCAATATTCTCCTCACCAACGAAGAAGAAATTATTTTGCAAGCACACGGCCGCCAATACGACACCTGACTCTACACCAACCACCTTTGAAGCAGATCTAGCTACAGCCAGACAACCATTGATGATTCCATGCCCTAACACTGAACCAAACCCTCGTATACCTCGCATTTTGTGATGATGGAATGTAAATAACCCTCATGTTAGGGAAACACACAATTACAGTCTGGTCGATGACTTATCACAGTCCCCTGCAACCATGTATGTATTGGAAGTCCTCCAAACCTTTCCAACTCGGTGGAAATCCTTGCTTTCCGCCTTGGGGGCAGTCGACCCAGCTGATACGCGACTCATCACCTTTGATCTAGATAGCAAACAACCAGACTTTCCTGCCCTGGTAGATTTTCATATACCAGTTAAGATCTGGAACATCACAGTTCATCGGTGTATCATTGATGAAGGTGCATCCATATGCATCATGTCCAAAGTCATATGAAAAAAACTTGGCTCACCTGATATCATACCATCTGCCATAACCTTGTGAGCTTATGATGGGCGACCATCATCCCCTGAAGGGCTCTTCCAAAATGTCCTCGTAGAACTTGGGGGAAAAACCATCCTCATTGACATTGAAATTATCGACGCCCCACTTGATTACAATATCTTGTTCGGAAGTAGCTATATGTATTCTATGAAGGCAGTAGCCTCTTCTGTGTTTTGAATGATGATGTTCCCCACAACGGGAAAATCATCACCATCAACCAAATTACACATTACAAGCCTAACCATTCTGCTAACATTGATAACATTCTCCCCCTTGTTCGCACTAGCTCATACTCTTATTCGGTCATCGACATGGGTCCCAGAACTTTCAAGGACCCATCCTTCCTGGGGGCATATCATAGAGCACCACCTCTCCTACACCCTTCAACATAAGTGTGTGCAGTATCTTCTAATGAAACAGATATTTGAGACACTACTCCTCCCACTGAGGCCCCTCCCCACATCAAATTTCCACCAGTTGGAGAACTATTACATCAGGAATTCCCTGAGAACCCCATTGCACCACTTATCCCAGATTTTCCCCCCCTCCAAGGGAAAATCCCAGTTTGGTAGATAATCCCTCAAGACATTACCCAAATTCCCTTCTTCTACCCCCCACCTAGAGCACAAGCATTCTAGGTAGTTGTGACCCTTACCCTTCCTAACATGGTGCTTTCCATCTCGGTATGGTATATCCATCCACCCACAATGGTTCCTCAACCATCTCTCCCTCCTCATATAGAGGGAATATTGATGCAGATTATAGTACATTCTCTTGCCACACCACCCTCACTCGCAAATGTTGGCACCACTTCCACTGTTGGAGGCAAGCGAAAGAAGAAAGATCCCACAGCTCCACTTCCTCCCTGAGTTCAACCTCCTTGCAAACTATGCAAAAGAGAAGGGCACCCCACTAATAGATGTCCCACTCTTCTTCAGTTATGCAATCTGATCCAACTCTCTAGAGAAACCACCTTGCTCACCACTCCACCAAGTACATCCATGGCTACTACAGAGTTCTCAACCACACGCAATAATGGGTTGTGAACCAAATTCTCTTGTGCCTTCTGTTCAAAATATTGCCATTACAATCATCATTGCCCAGCTCTACCTCAATTTCGTGAGATGTTAGCTACAGTACACCAAACATCTCATCCTGAGCCCTCTCATCCACTCCCTAATGCGGCTCACATTACTGATATTCGATATATTTCATCATCAGTCCTGGAGCGAACAAGGTACCCTCCACAGAATCGGGACATGTACTTTATGTCTAGTGGTCCCTCACATCCTGTACACGATATCTCATCTACGTCCTCACCACTTGAGGACAATAACACTTACCCATTGACAGTTCCCCCTGTCACCTCCCAGGATCCCCCATATTCTCACATTTTTCACTACAACAAAGATATCCTGGAGGAACTCACTACCCTTGATTGCCCATGGAATGTGCTCCACCATCGAGAACTTTTTCTTTTAGAGGAGGCCTTTCATCCTCCTACCCAATACTCCATATGTGCAATTGAAACAAAGTATTTTATTCCTTCAGGGCATATAGACAAGTTCAACAACCCTATCCCTGCCCCAGATGATTTTGAAGAAGGCAACATTGCCAACATCTCCCCCACCATCAAAATTGAAATTCCATTAAATCGGGAATCTTAGAATAAATGACCATTGGCGCCGCATGCTCCCCTGAAGAGCTCAATGCTTACAAATCTCTCTTTTAGGAATACCGAGATATTTTTTCCTAGTCATATATGGAGATGCCCAGCCTTGATCCTTCTATCGCCGAACATCGAATCGACACATAGCTTGATGCCGCCCCAGTACGTCAAAAGAAACGCCCCCTTCACCCATCCAAAGTTGCAGCTATCAAATCCTAAATTCACAAGTTACATGTTGTTGAGTTCATTTACCACATTACGTATACTTCATGGGTCTCCAACCCCATCCCTGTTAACAAGAAACAAGGCACTATTCGTGTATACACCAACTTTCGCGATCTAAACCATGCTTGTCCCAAAGACAACTTCCCAACCCCTTTCATCGACCAAATTATCGATTATTGTGTCAACCATGAGGCATGTTCCTTATGGATGGGTTATTCAGCTACAATCAAATCCAAATCCATCCAGTAGATCAGTATAAAACCGCATTTATTACCCCTTGGGGTACCTTGTCTTATTGTGTCATGCCTTTTGGACTCAAGAACGCAGGTGCTACGTTCCAAAGGTCCATGAACTATGTTTTTCATGATCTTTCTTGCATCATTCTTGCTTATTTGAACTACCTCACTGCTCGATCCAAAAAGTGAACTCAACATTTACATGACTTACGCATCATTTTCCAACGATGTCGCCAGTACAATATCCACTTGAACCCCCTCAAGTTTGTCTTTTGTGTCACTTCTAGACACCTCCTCTGGTTTATTGTCTCCCAACATGGCATCACAGTGGACCCCCTCAAGGTCCAAGCTATCACAGAAATTCCATCACCTAGGAATTTACCCCAACTTTCTACATCACTTTGTCACAGATTATGCCACTCACGTGCATGGTTTTCTCTGCTTACTGCGACATGATATCCCATTTCGATGGGATGAACATGCTCAAACAACTTTTGATGATTTAAAATTTACCTTATCCAATGCCCCTTTGATTAGTCCCCCAGACTATGATTGTGATTACATCCTCTACTTGTCAGCCTCAGTTGTCTCAGTTGCAGGAGTCCTCGTCCAATTAGGGGATGATGGGCGTGAAAATTTTATTTACTACATTAGTAAAAATCTTTTAGGGCCACCCTTGAAGTATACTCATGATGAGAAACTCACTTTAGTAGTTGTCCTCACAATCCAAAAGTTGTGCCACTATATCCTGCTTTGAACTACCAAGGTCGTAGCAAATTCCAACCCCATGCAGTACTTTCTAAGTCGACAAAAAATTAATGGAAAATTTACCCAATGGATCATTATCCTCCAGGAATAAGACCGAGAGTTCTCAACTTCGAAGAGCAAGAAAGTGCTTTTCCTCGCCGAACTTATTACGGCTTTTCCCTCGGATGCTAACGCTTCCCCCGTCGATACGACTTTTCCCAACAAACACCTCTTCTTCATCCCCTCTGATGACCCCTGGTATGGTGACCTTCTCATATACCTTCAGACACGGAAGTTTGGGTCTCATCTCTCTCATGATGATCGTTGACGCATTTTCCATCAGTCCCCTCAATACCTCCTCATCGAAGACGTCCTCTATCGACGTGGGGTCGACGCCATTCTTCGTTGATGTATGACCATCAATGAAGATGACAGAGTCTTGAATGATTGCCATAGAGGCACTTGCGGTAGTCACCTCTAGGGCATGTCCACCACCCAAAAAATCATTCGATCATGGTACTTCTAGCCCATGTTGTTTCATGAGTGCATCCACATTGTCAAGCGATGAGACAAATGGCAACTATATGCAAACAAAGCATGAGCACCACCATCTCTTCTACATCCAGTCATCACCGTGGGCCCCTTTTGCAAATGGGGCATAGACTTCATAACTTGCCATCTTCCATCCAATAATGGACACAAGTACATTGTCGTGGCAGTGGATTACTTTACCAAGTGGGTCGAAGCCATGCCCACATTTAACAACACCGTTGACATAGCAACGCATTTTTTCTTCAACCACGTCATTACCTGGTTCAGAGCCCCACTATAGTTAGTGTCTGATCACGGTAAAAACTTTGAGAATGAGATCTTTGTTGAACTCTCCTCAAAGTTAGGCTTCTCCCATGAGTTTTACTCCCCATACTATCCTCAGTCCAATGGACAGGTCGAGGATGTCAACAAAGTCCTCAAAGCCATGCTACAACGTACCGTCAATAAACATAAGACCAACTGGAATCATATGTTGTTTTATGCGTTATGGGCTTATCGCACTGCAATCAAAACTGCCATTAGTTTTACACCATTCCACCTCATCCATGGGATCAATTCCACCCTCCCTATCAAGTGAAAAATCCCCACGTTATGCACTGCCATTAAGCTATTACCCGACACTGCTCCAATGGAGCAGCGCCTGCTGACCTTAGAGTCACTTGATGAAGATTGTCGATCTTCATTACAACACAACAAGGAAGCTAAAAAATAGTATAAAGCCACCTTTGACCGCCATGTCAACCTTTGATCATTCAATGAAAGTGATCTCATCCTAGCCTACGATATCGCCCACGATACTCTCGGCCATGGGAAATTTGAGTCATTATGGCATGGGCCCTACATCGTCCAACTCTACCTCACAAAGGGCACATACATCCTAACATCTCTAGAAGGATATCCTCTCAAAGAACTCATCAACAGGTTGTACTTAAAGAAGTTTTATGCCTGAGCATAGCCATCCTAACTTAGGTTTTTCTTTGTAAACATTTGTAGAGTTTTTAGTCTTATTTTTCGCCACCAGTCCTTGTGTCTAACCTATCATTTGTGTTATTTACAAATGCATCATCAATCAGCCTACCACATCAGTTACACTGACGATGCCAGTCATTGGACCCTGAATCTCGCTTTGGCCGCTTGGGCCCTTTATAACCCCTCACATTTACTACTCCACTCTAGTGGCATATGTTTGGGCTCGACTACCAACAACCAATCTGAATACGACGTCATCATTGGTCTCCTCATTGAGGCCAGTCACCACCACATTCATCACCTTAGCATTCTATTCGATTCCCAACTTGTCGTCCTGCAGATCAACAATGTATATCACATTCATGATCCTTGCCTCTTTCGCAAATACCTACAAGTTAGAGTATTATCTTGCAACTTTGATTCAATCACATTTACACATATTCCAAGACAATTTAATCAAGTAGCAGATAACATAGCTAACCTAGTATTATATTGGCATTTATCACATTAAACATCATTATATACATAAGCATCATACATTTGTCACAAACACATAGAAAAGACATCATAAAAAACACAACACATGGAGACATGAATGATCCAACAAAATATATATATATATATATATATAATCAAAGTATCATCAATGTTTACAAAATATACATATACATCTCTCGTAGGCCAGTGAGTCCCCCCACCCCTATAGGTATAAAATGGGTGTCAACTACCCTATACAAAATGGGCTTCCAAGCCTATATATACAAAGATCGACACTCATGATGCCCCTAGAGCTCCCCCCCAGATCCTATGTCATCTGGAGGCGCCCCACTAGTTGGGGGCCCTCCAGTTCCAAGGGGCAGCTGACCAGTCATCGTTGCCCCCACTATTGCTACCCGACGGATGAGGGTCTGCAACTCTGCCAAAATGCCCACACACTACTCCAGGACCCCCTCATCCTGGATGTGGGCCCACATGCCCTCCGGTACACCCTGTAGAACATACTCGAAGCATTGTCGCAATTCCTTCAGCATCCCTTCTGCCTCTACCTGTGGCTCATGCGTTGGTCCAACACTAGTCATCTCGTCTCTGCCTCTGTCCCACGCTCGCCTCTGCAGTCACTGGTCACACTGCCCCCAATGAGTCGGCTCACCAACCATCTCTGCCTCTCGGCCTTAGGGTCCCACATCTACAAAACAACACCAAAAAAAGAGTCAGCATCCATATATACATATATAATCAAATGTTATCTATCGAAACAACAAAACATAAAAAACATAATACAAAAACATACCTCGAAGATCCCATTCCTCCTCAGAAGGCAACATCATATTCAAGTTGTGATGGTAGTCCATACCCGCGTATGGATACCTCAGTATCACCTGTTGTAACATCCTTGGCCATCCATGCACATCCATGCTACGCCAAAGAACTCTTACGTTCTCTCTACGGAACATACTGTAACATACCCAGCATCTAACTAAGCCATGCCACATAAATTTTTCAAACTATATGTAATTAAAATATATACACACAGAACTCTTGCGGAAGCATTATATATATAACGTAAACATACAAATACATCTATAAATGAACGGATTCACATTGAAATAACAGTAAACATATACATGCAGCATATACAGGAAATACCCATAAAAATAAACACAGTTATAACCACACATATGATAACCCATAAAAATAAGCATGTAAATTTATCACACAATTGGCACTTATCTTGGTAAGAATGTCACCAATTGCGTCCAGACCTTCCACGAACCTCCCATCCTTAGACCACATTGTTCATCACTCTCAACAGTGAGTCACCCCCGAGATGGGACTAAAATCCACCTGGGTAAATGGATTCCTAACCAGGCTAAAGGCTCATAGACAACAAGAAAGACTCCATCTCAGGTGCCAACTCAAACTAACAACCTACAGTCCCTCATTCCCCACATGCATGTCCCACCCAGGAAGTGTGGTCCTTCTCTTCTCAACAGTCCTTCAGCTACCCCACTTCCTTTCCGAGCTTCAATAACATGCCAGACAGGAACTCTCAAAGCACTGTAGATGCAGTTTAGAAACTTCAGGAAATCAATTCCCAGCAATTCTCTCACCCTGACAACCCACCTCTTCAATATCCCACGGACCTGAAAACCCGCTTCTTCAGTCCAGCTCACAAGACAACCAGATACACCGACACAAAAATGGCTATGGATACGAGTTCATGTACAGTCATGAAGGTACAAAAGATAGTTCAATGGGTGTCTGCATGATCATAGATGATTGACTGGATGATTGAATGATGGAAGGAATGATGGGAAGAAAAATGGAAAATATCGGAAAATAAACTAAGTCCCAACAATATGTATGCATGTCCCCAACTTGACACTTGTCATGTTGAGAGCTACTTTAGCCCCACTTGTCCCCAACTTTAGAACTTAGAATAAAATAATTATCCATACTTTATGATTTAAGAAATATTAATATAATATTCCTCTTTGGCTTAAGCTCACTGGCCTCAAAATTGTGTGCACTCAAGTTGTTGTGCGCGGTATCCATGAATGTGTACACTTCATCATTTTACTGCGCAATACAAGTGCGCACTATGCCATGAAATGTGCATACAAAAATGATATCAAAACAACTCACCTTCCTAAGTACATTTTCATTTACATTACAATTAGGTTCAGCCTAGGGACATTACAATCCCCTCCCCTTATTTATGCATTGTCCTCAGTGCATCATGTACCCATATACAACAAAATTTCAAAAATCCCCAAAAAGATGTGGGTATTCTGCCTGCATTGCATCCTCATGCTCCCAAGGAGCATCCTCCGGACCGTACCAGGTCCATTGGACCTTTACAAGCCCTATGGCTTGATTCTTGAGCTATTTGATTTTACGGTCCAGAATGCGTACCAGATGCACTTGAAAAGCACCTTCTTGATCCACCTGAATCACATTCAAATCAATAACATGATTAGCATCATGTATATATTTCTTTAGCAATGATACATGGAAAACATTATAAACATAAATAGATACAGGAAATGCAATCATATAAGCAACTGGAGCAATCCTCTCTAGGATTTCAAATGATCCACAATAGCTAGCTGCCAACTTTGAACAGTTTCCCAACTTCAGAGAACTTTTGTTGGCCTTCACTTTCAAGAATACATGATCACCCACTTTGAATTCCCTGTGAGTTCCGCCCTTATCAGCATAGATTTTCTATCTTTCTTGGGCAGCCTTTAAATTTTGTTTTATTTTAATCATTTTCTCCTCCATTTCCCTAAGCAAATATGGCCCAACCACTGCTCTATCTACTAGGTTATCCCAGCTTACTAGTGTCTTGCACTTTCTACCATAAAGTGCCTCAAATGGGCTCATCTTTAGAGATGCTTGGTACCCATTGTTATAAGAAAACTCTACCAAGTGTAGGTAGTCTTCCCATTTTGATGGTTTATCCATCACATACATCCTCAACATATATTTAATCACTTGATTCAACCTCTTTGTTTGTCCATATGATTCTGGATGATACATTGTACTAAAATTCAAATTTGTTCCAAATCAATTAAATAATTCTTTCCAAAATTTTGAGGTAAATTTTGGATCTCTGTCGGACACAATTGTCTTGGGTATGTCGTGTAATCTAGCAATTTTGTTCATATAAGCATCAACAATGTTGGTTGCCTTGTGAGTGAGCTTAACTGGATCAAAATGGGCAGCTTTAGTAAGCTTATCCACCACTACCATGATGGAACCATGTTGCTTGTTTTTTCTGGGAAGTTTGGTGATGAAATACATTGTTACAACTTCTCATTTCCACTTAGGAATGGGTAATGCCTGTAGAAAACTGGTTGGGTGTCTATGCTCATCCTTTACTTTTTTACATTCTAAACATCTAGCAATAAAATCAGCAACCTCTTTCTTCATGCCTGGCCAATAATATTGGCTCTTGAAAGCTGCAATAGTTTTTTGATATCCTGGGTGCCCAGCATAAGGCACATTATTCATTTCTCTCAATATCAGATTTTTCAACTCCTAGGAATCTGGTACATAAATTTCTCCCCTGTACCTCATAATTTCATCATTATCTAGCTTATATTCTTCAATTCTCTGCTGCAAAATACCTTGTTGTAATTTTGCCACTAATTCCTTGTATTGCAAATCTGATTTGGCAGCCTCTGTAATTCTATCTTTCAAATCTGATTGGTACATGCTAATGGTTGTAGCATGCAATTCATGTACTCTTATGTTGAGTGCATCGGCCACTTTGTTCTCTTTCCCCTTGATATGATTTATATCAAAGTCATATTCAAACAGAAATTTTAACCATTTGGTTTGCCTAGTATTTAGAGTTGGCTAATCAAATAAATATTTCAGACCATTATGTTCTGTTCTTAGCTCAAACCTTTTCCCCATGAGGTAGTGTCTACATTTCCTCAAGGCATGCACTATGGCTTCCAACTCCAAATCATGAGTGCCATAGTGTCTTTCATGCTCTTTTAACTTCCTTTATTCGTAACATATAACAAACCCATTTTGACTTAGGAATCCACCAAGTCCCTCTTTACATGCATCTGTGCATACAATGAATTCTTCATTTGGGTCTGCAATCCTTAGCATTGGAGCACATGTTAATAATTGTTTCAAGTGTTGGAAACTCTTTTCACAATCCAAGGTCCACTGAAACTTCACAGCCTTTCTTTGCAAAGAAGTGATTGAGTGTGCAATACTTGAGAATCCTTCAATAAATCTCTTATAGTAGCATGCAAGGCCCGTGATTGATCTGACCTCTGTCACATTCTTTGGCGTTGACCAATCTCTAATGGTTTCTATCTTCTCAGGATCCACTACTATCCCATCCTTTGAAATGATATGCCCCAAATAATGAAATTGCTTCTGATAAAATGAGCACTTGCCTAATTTGGCATACTAATGATACTCCCTTAATACTTGCAACACCATCCTCAAATGATGTTCATGCTCTTCTTCTGACTTGGAATATACAAGAATGTCATCCAAAAAAATAATTACAAACTTGTCTAAATATTCTCGGAAAACACCATTCATTAAGCACATGAAAATAGTTGGTGCATTTGACAACCCAAATGCCACCACTGTGAATTCATAATGACCATACCTTGTCCTGAAGGTAGTCTTGCTGATATCTTCTTTTTTAATCCCTACCTGATGGTATCCTGACCTAAGATCTATCTTTGAAAATATATTTGCATCCTTCAACTGATCAAAAAGATCACCAATCCTTGGCAGAGGATACTTCTTCTTAACAGTCACTTTATTCAACTGTCTAAAATCAATGCACAATCTTAACGTTCCATCTTTCTTCTTCACAAACAAGACTGGGGCACCCCAAGGTGACACACTTGGGCGTATATACCCCTTCTTCAGAAGCTCTTCAAGTTGCATTTGCAACTCCTTCATCTCTGGTGTACTCATTCTGTAAGGAGTCTTTGACACTGGAGCTGCTCCAGGCATTAAACTTATAGAGAAATCAATATCTCTCTTTGGGGGTAGTCCTGGTACCTCCTTGAACACATCTTCAAATTCTTTCAGGACTGCATGATCTTCCAAATTTGGCACCTTATCTTTAGGTGTCTCCTCCATATGAGCTGCAAATATTTGACATCCTTTCCTGTAACATTTCTTCAACTGCAATGCTGAAATTTCTCTGATGGTTACTGCCCTTGGAATTCCCTACACTTTTGTTAGGGTCCTTTCCTCATCCAAGCAAGTAAATGCCTTGTTATGATAGTCTAGGATGGCATTATGTTGGTCCAACCAATCCATCTCAATTAGAAATTCATTGGAACCTAAAGGCAAGATATTCAAATATGCCTTGGTGTTCAATCCATTCATGTCCATAAGACATGACTTAACCATCTCACTAACTTTTCTTTTGGCTTCGATATCTAGCTGCACCAACCAAGATTTTCCATGCTTTCTTCTTGGAAAATGAAAACTTTCTACCATCTTAGGATCTATATAACTATGACTAGCTCTTGAATCAATTAAAATAGCAATGGTTTGGTTGTTGGTCATACCTTCCACTTCAATCATATGTGACTGATACTCTGCTTGCTTGTT
>CBVK0101805440.1:0-11573 GCA_900067695.1 Picea abies
CAACCTGATCTGGTTTACAATTCCCATGACTCTGGTCATAAATTCATCAATGTTTTCAGACTCTGTCATTTTGAAAGTCTCAAAATGCGTCCTCAAGGTCTGCAACTTAACTATTTTGACCCTGTTATTTCCTCGGTAAGATGTTTGTAGAATGTCCCAGGCCTATTTTGATGTAACAATGCCTATGATTTTTGAGAAAATCGATTCATCCACAGAGTTTTGAATCCATAATTTTGCCTTATTCTCTTTTTTCCCTTGTTCTTCCTGAGAAACTCTCTCTTGATTGGTCATGGAAGCTAGAGTTGTTGGATCTAGTTCCACGTAGCCAAGATCTAATGGATCCTAGCATTGTTGTGCATGTAAGAAGGATCTCATTCTAAGAGACCAAAATTCATAGTTCTTTCCAAGNNNNTCTCATTCTAAGAGACCAAAATTCATAGTTCTTTCCAAGAAGAATCGACCCTTGTTTTGGTCCTAAATTGTTAGAGGTGGCCATATTGAAAAGAAATAGAGCATAAAGAAAATGTTGGGGATTTTCCTTCTTTACTTGTTTCCCGCACGTAAAACCAGGTAGAAAAAATCCTTTGTGTGACTTCGGGCCGAAAAACGTAGAGTTGACCACTTCTTTAGCTCCAAACTGGCTGGATCTGACTATCGGAGCATGAGATCTACATAGTCATAACTCTGAGCTCTATTCTTTATTGACTGTAGCCCCTCTAATGGCAAAATCAAGCTATATGAGTGTACTCAGGAGAAAAAAAAATTGAAGTTCATCTTCTCATGTGATCGAGAGATGAAAACGAGGTGCTAATCCCAAAAATAAATACTTCATGAGCTTTAAAATCTTTTGGATTTAGGACTCTGAGCGATATTCCTTTATTACCTCTCAATTCCTCTAAACTCGCAAACCTCCAAACAAGGAGAAGGGATCGACGGTCTCAAATACTCGTACAGATCTACGACTCAGAATTACTTCGGGAGTTCAGGCTTCGGGCCCTTTCAATGCACAATACTAACAATCCTCTGAAGTGTCGAATTAGTGAACTCATGGAGTGTGGGATCTACCTCCACATATCTTCTTGTTTCTACGACAGAGAAGATGAAAATGGGAATAATAATGTGTAGATTGCATGTGTATTATATAAAAGGATGACCAATGTAGGTGAGAA
This sequence comes from Picea abies, assembly GCA_900067695.1. Classification (NCBI taxonomy): domain Eukaryota; kingdom Viridiplantae; phylum Streptophyta; class Pinopsida; order Pinales; family Pinaceae; genus Picea; species Picea abies. The sequence goes on from CBVK0101805440.1 coordinate 1,170, forward strand.
ACATTACAATTGAATCAAGAAACAAAACAAGAAATCCTAACGACTGATACAGCTGACCAGAACAACTAGCAGTGTACATTCACATACTCTTGACGTTACGGTTATAACTAACAAATCTGTCTTCAGATGGCTTCGATACTTCAATGTGAATCAATTCTATAAAAATGGATCATGGTTATGGTCTTGCAGTATGTCAAAAGTATTTGAGCGCCCATGAGTGCTCTCAATGCGTGGAGGAAGCGACGAGACAAGAAAAAACACGTTTTCCTCAATCTAATGGTGCTCGGATTCATTTGGATGATTGTCTTATCCACTTTGAGAATAATACTTTGTATAGTGGGAATTACATTTATTGTGCTTCCATAGATTAAAACGATCCACAAGCATTCATTCGAAGATCCTAGGACTTATCAACACAACTCATAACCAACGCTTCTAAAAAAAATGGTTACGTCGTTGGATCCATTGATGGCTCCTCATATGGTCTCATTTAGTGTTGGCCCTCCCTTACCAATAGTATTTTTCAATGATGTTACACTAAAGCTCAAAATCAACTACTTACGTGTCCTCCCAAGAGTGAAGTTCGAGGTCTCGAGGCTGGTTGTTTTATGTGCTACTCAACTTACTCGTTTTTCACACAGAACCAAACTTCCCGTATGAGTTTATAGATTTTCTACAACTATTTGTTGTTTGATTCTCATGTAACATGTATGTTGATTTATTTGTTTTCATTTTAAGCACAACATCGCCAAATTTAACAACGTCGTCGGGGAAATTGTCATCTAAAAAATTTCCTATATTGTTAGGTAGCACTGGTGAAGTAGCTCTAGATGCGGTGATGTGCTTGATACTCTCATTTCTACATATTAGACATCAAAAGAACTATGATCGAACTGGTGATTGTATATCCTTTCGTTATAGTTGTTTCCCTACTAAATTCTTTTGAGTTCATTAACTTGGTCGTATTCCACGATTATGATAAAATTGCTTTTATGATGCTCTGCGCAGATGAGAAATGGTCACGAGGGAAAATTTCGAGCAATTTATCTTTGATTACGAGGTTCTAAGAGATTCGACTGTAAACTTTGACAGAAACAACATGCTTGGCAAAGGAGGATTCAATGAAGTTTATAAGGTATAATATCAAGAAGTCCCTCAAATACCTCCCACGTGGACCCTCGGTGAATTTTATAATTTATAAAACAGTGCATTCAGATACCTCCCTCACAGACCCTTGAATAAGTCCCTGTTTGCGACACTATAAGACTGCATACAATCTATCACAAACTTTGTAACGTAACCTCTTAATATACTATTCAACCAGAAATAGACTATGCGAGAAACTTTATTACTTAGGTCTAGTTTCTAGGAGCCTTAGCTCGATATCTCCCGACGTTCTCAACTAGGATTTCTAACCATTTAGTCAAAATTATCGGGAATTCTCCAAAAAAAAATTCATGAAAATATGTGAAAACATACCTTTGTAACCATTGTTCATCGTTGAGCCGTGAATTCCTATTCTCTTCTCTCGCAAAGTTTCTTTGCTTCCTTTCTAGACATTTAATGATCTCTTCTTTATTCAGCCTCTAAAACATTCCCCATGATTACAGTTCCTGGTCTCGACAACGAAACCATTTGTTGGTGCACAATTGGAAGACCTGGGGTTGATCATCAATATACCAACAAAACCCTTAGATATCGGCCCTTTCTGCATCACTTACAAAGAAAGTGAAGTCTCACCCAAGGAATCTAGAAGGAACGCAGGAACCAAGGTTCTGCATTGATGAGGGGAAGCGAGGAATTCAACATGTCTTTACTAACCATCTACTCATGTGCACAGTTTCTATTACTTACTAGCTACTTAACATTCAACATACCCAGTGTGTGAGATTCCTTTACTTGATATTCATTCAATTACAGGTTACTCTATTGCATGAAATTATAGCATCATACATAAGAAGACATTCATTATACTTAATAATTTATCATTGTTGCACCATAACAATAAACATCATACATGCAAAACAACAAATCGCAACACACAGGTTTAGAGTGGTTGACCCAACTTGGAATACTTCCACAATGGCTAGCTTTTTGTATTATTCATTGATAATCTTATTACAACTATGATTTGTGTTAAAAAATATTCAACAATAACATTAGCCAAACCTTCCTAGCCATTATGATGTAGTGCAAGCCTTACCCCTCAGTCATTCCCCAAAAATTCTTCCGATTCTCGACTCAACTTACCCAAAAACATCAAGAACTTCTCATATGTCAAAACCCTCTACCCATAAACCCTTTACATGTTTATACATCAAAATAGGGCTAAGCTCATTACAAGTGGACAAAATGTCCCAAAAACCTAGCTACTTTTTTCCCTTTTCACGTTGTTCTATCGCGCTTCCTTTTGTCTCACGCTTTGGTCCATCTTATAACTTCCTTTTGTTCTTTGAATTATTCTGGCATAGATCCCAAAGCTTAACCAAAATGCATATCCAACAACAACCCATTCCACCAACTACATTGTTATTTTCTAATGTAATTTTATTGTCACATTTTGATTTGTGTTTATATTGGTGAATTCAAAGCACATGTCTAAGAACCAATACATTGTCACACATACTTTTTCTCAATGCCAACATTGTATCTCTATCATGATTTTTTCCACATGCATTCACTACACCCACTATGCATTGGTCATAATGCTCATTTCATATTTCACTGTACTTGTCCCTTAGCAATGGCTCATAGTGAACATGAATTGTATGTGTTTTAAATGAAAACAGACCAACTATTTTATCAAAATTCGAGTCATTCAAATACAAGTTGACAATATTAGAACCATGGAGGGACCACACTTGGATATTTACATCGAAAATGAATGATATCCATTGCAAACATAATTCCCCACCCTCTATCTTTCCTTTTCATATGGCATTGCCGTATTTACAAGATACCTCTGCTAATTTTCAATAGTTGTTGCATTTCCTACAAGATAAAGTATCAAATATTCATGCAAGTAATGCAATGCATTCTGGTCACCACTTTTCATTGCATTACAAAAGGATTGCACAATGTAAAGTCTCAAAGATTTTTCATCGAAATCTGTGGCTATCAAATAGCAAAGTGCTTCGAACAAAATATCATCAGAAATAGACATGAAAATAATCACATTGTTCAATCCATAAGAATTCATCTTGTCATTTCGAGAGTTTTTCACATTAGTGAAAAGAAAGTATCAGGTTGTTCAATATTGCATCTAGTTAGTTTCTTGTAAAGCAATGGTCCGTAGTGACCGCTAACATGATTTGTATCATGAAACAAGATGCAACATGGATCTGCATTTACATGTTTGTTGAAATGAAAATACTTTGTTTTCCTCATTATTGAACAAACTACAATCAATATATTTATCCATTTTTATAACCTTCGTATGCAAAATGTATCTCCCCATATCCCTCTCTCATTTTCATTTAGATTCAAATATGCAGAGAGGTGCATTTTCGATAGATATATGTCAATGTCACGAATCCCATGCAATTTGTACAAGAAATCGAACCCTAGCTCAAGCTTATATGATTCCAATGCTTCTTTATCTCCATTGTCCAAATAGACCAAGAAATGATTTATTTATCCATTTTGCAATTCAATGGAACAGTAGTGGAAACACAAAGGGATATGTAATTCATAAAAAAAAGAACCCCTGGGACTATATGTAAATGCATCCAATCTAAAAAGAACAATTCTATGTAGAACATGGTCAATATTTCCATGGACAATGCACTTCCCATTTGTTTCATAGTTTTCAACATCTATTGTATCTTCCATGTTCTAGTTTTTTTCATTTATATGATGCTTAGAATTTTTCAATAGCATTGACCAAGTGAAAAAACCTAAAATGCTCAATACAATCTCAAAGTAGCATACCTTATTTTTGTTTTTGTTTAACTTTGATTTTCTTTGATACACATAGTTTATAAAATAGTCCTTGACCAACTTAACCAACCCCTGAAAAAAAAATATAATAAGAAACTATTAATTTTTCTTAGGATACATGGTACATCCCGAAAATGTTTCATTTTACGGTTTGATCGAGAAATAGAAGAAACTCTACTAGTAACTCCACAATGAATGAACCATATATTATCAAGAAATAACAATGGATTGTTTTGCAAGACATAGCAGTGGTGATGCCCGATGTCAAAATTAACAATCCTTTTATGTGTTAGATTCAACCATGTTTGTCGACGTAGTGCATATTAAAAACAAACAAAGAACCTAGTTGCATGCATTTCTCAGATACATAAACTAATCTCACATACCACTGGATAAAAGAAAGCCACTACATAAATACTTTCAACCTCTCCAGTAACTATTGCAGGGGCACTTCCTAGCAACAAAATGCCACATGCTATAAATTCTACGCCCATGACTTGAAAATATGCTAAGTGTTTAGTGTACAAGAAGCATAGTTGTGCGTAGCATGACAATATGACCATAGAAAAACCTTCCTTCCAACCTCAAAAGTCACCAAGTAAAAATGCTTTTGACTAGAAAATTGTCCAAAGATAAATAGATCACAGAGCTGATATTACTCAAGGCCAAGAGCACGATGCAAATCCGCTAAAATGGATTTTACACATATATGATCTATCTTTCAAAAAAAATAAAATCCAATAAAAACTATCGAATATCCCATAGAGAACTAGCACATTTGCTTCACACTACTTCTGCATGCCTGTACTTTTCTTTCTAAATCACAAAAAGTCAATTTACTATAAATCAGTGATATATACTTCAAATTACTTCACTTGTCAAAATCACAGATGAAAAACTATTTAGAATGTGGAGGTGAAGAAGTGAAACAATGCACCAGGATAACCTGTGTCGGTTCTCTACAAAAGGCTTAAAAATAGATAGTCTTAAATAGACTAAGTATACTGTCAAAATAGCCAAGCATGACAATGCCAGAAGATAAGCAATATGAAATCTCGGTACAAGCTTTGTAAGAATGGATTATGTGCATGAGGATTCAAAATAGTCTGAGAGATCACTTTTAAGAACATGGTCGTGAAGAGCATCTTCATATTTATTCAACAAAAGCACCTGCACAAACTGAAAAAAAAAGGCATTACAACAAAAAAATTTGAAAATTAAATCAATCATAGAGATCACATTGCTTCAAGAGAAAGTGCATTTACTTTGCACCAGTCCTAAATCACTTCCATTTTCTTCTAACTCTGAGAAAAATAAATGCCCCAAAATTGATCGGGCCTTCATCCATGTTATTTATCTTATCACAACAAAGTGCAGAACTATTGCAAATGAGGACGCGTGAAAGCATAGAATCTTGTGAGCATTCCTTTCCTCTACACAATGGTAAAAAATATAACAAGCCTTTATTATTCCCTCCATGTTCCTGCGCACAATGCCAACGCACACAACCAACAAGTATGCAAACTGAAAAAACATGTCGGTAGCAAAATCCTCTACAGAACCAACGAGGTGCGAAACTTCAATTGCCAACGTGGAAAAGTACTGCAATACAAGTATGCCAAAGAATTGCTAACAATTCTCTGCACAAGAATTGAAAACAAACCAAATGTCCACTGTGTCAGGAAAAAAAAAACTATAAAATCGTGAAAGACACAACTATGTGGGATGCAGAAAAATCGGCATAGAAAAAGTCTTCACACATAAGAAATAACGCATTGCAGATCACAATATTGAACGTCCACTACACATGAATCCCCTCTTTGGATTGGATGAAAATTTTCATATACTCTTGCAAAATCTTTGTTTCATGGTTTCCACATCTCCCTTCCATTTTCGTTACTCTTCCATTGAATTGCAAAATGGACCAATATATCATTTCTTGACTTAGCTCGACAACAAAGATATATAGGCACTGCAATGATATCAATAAATAAATCAGAGACCTGACATTGCTTCAAGACCAAGTTCATTTACTTTGCACCAGTCCTAAATCACTACCCTTTCCTTCTAAATCCAAGAAAAATCAATGCCCCAAAAGTGACTACTCCTTCCTCCATATTACTTAGCTTGGCACAACAAAATGCATAACTATTGCAAATGTGAACCCACGAAAGTATAACATCTTGCAAGCGTGTCTTTCCTCCACATAATGGTCGAAAATATAACAATTCTTTATGATTCCCACCACATACCTATGCCCAATGCCAACGCACACAACCGATAGGTATGTGCTCTCGAAAAACATGCTGGTAGAAAAATCCTCTACAGAACCATCGAGGTTGGGAACTGCAAGTGTCGATATGCTAAAGCACTGCAATGCAAGCATGCCAGAGAGTTGCTAACAATTATTTGCACAATAATTGAAAATAGACCAACTGTTCGTTGTGCCAGGTAGAAAAAACAGTACAAAGCACAAAAGACACAACAATGCGAGATGTAGAAAAATCATCAAAGTAAAAGTCTCCCTACATAAGAAGTAGTGCATTACAAATCGCAATATCGAATGTTTGTTGCACATGAATCCTCTTTTTAGATTAGATGAAAATTTTCATATACTCTTGCAAAATCTTTGTTCATGCATTCCACGACTCCCTTCCATTTTCGTTAGTCTTCCATTGAATTACATAATGGGTCAATATATCATTTCTTTCTTTTCCTCGCCAACAAATATATATAGGCACCACAATGATATTAATAAATAAATCAGAGCCCTAACATTACTTCAAGAACAAATGCATTTACTTTGCACCAGTCCTAAATCACCGCCCTTTACTTCTAAATCCAAGAAAAATCAATTCCCAAAAAGTGATTGGGCCTTCCTCCATATTACTTAGCTTGTAACAACAAAGTGCAAAAATATTGCAAATGTAGACCTGTGAAAACATAGCAACTTCTAGGCATGTCTTTCCTCCACACAACCATCGAAAATACATGTCTTTATGATTCCCACAACATACTTATGCACAATTCCAATGCACACAACCAATAGGTATGCACACTTGAAAAACATGTTGGTAGAAAAATCTTCTACCAAACCATTGAGGTGTAGAACTGTAAGTGCCAACGTGCAAAAGCACCGCAATGCAAGCATGCTAGAGAATTGCTAATAATTCTTTGCACGAAAATTGAAAACAAACCAACTGTCCACTGTGCCAGGTAGAAAAACTGTACAAAGCACAAAATACATAGCTATGGAGGATGTAGACAAATCATCGAAGTGAAAGTATCCACACATAAGCAACAATGCATTGTAAATCACAATATTGAACATTTGTTGCACAAGAATCCTCTTTTTAGATTGGATGAAATTTTTCATATACTCTTGCAAAATCTTTGTTTCATGCATTCCATGTCTCCCTTCCATTTTCATTACTCTTCCATTGAATTGCAGAATGGATCAATATATAATTTCTTGCGTTGCCTCAACAAAATGATATATAGGCATTGATATCAATAAATAAATCAAAGACCTAGCTTGTCACAACAAAGTGGTGAACTATTGCAAATGCGGATCCGAGGAAGCATAGAAATTCGCAAGCATGTATTTTGTAGGCACAACGGTAAAAAATCAAGCAAGTCTTCTCTATTCCCGCCATGTACATTCCCCTAATGCCAATGCACACAAACAATACATATGCGCACTCGGAAAACATGGGTGTAGAAAAAGCTTTTGGAGAACCACGGAGGTGTGGAACTACACGATGACAACTGACATAAATTATCCACACAAGCATTTGTAATACACAAGCATTGCCTATAGTAGCCATACTCCTCTATAAAGTACACAACCTTGCCACAACCCATATTGTAGAACTATTGAAAATTCCAACATGCAAAAGAACCATAATGTAGGGAACCCCAACAATCAATATCAGGTTTTCCCACAATAGTTGAAAATAGAACAAATGTTCTTTTCTTTAGGGAAAAACGTCCACATAAATTGCAACTGTAGTTGCAATATGTCTTTGACTAGAGAGGACATTCGGAAGACATAACTATATCAAATACCCACATATGTTCAAAGAAAAAGCCTCCAGACAACATGGAAAAAATCCATCTCCCAAAACTATCGCAAGTGCCAACGTGCAAAAGCACCGCAATGCAAGCATGCCATAGAATTGGTAACAATTCTTTGCACATGAATTGAAAATAGACCAAATTTCCATTGTGTCGGGAAAAACAAATGTACAAAGCATGAAAGACATAACTATGCAGGATTTCTTACCCTCTGACATAGATTTGCAAAATGCCAACACCACAACTCTTGCAACAACACTTGAAAATTGACAACAACTTCATCTTTATGAATGCCATTTTTCCTATTAACCTTTAATTGTCTTCGGCCTATATAGTTTCTGTCATATAGTACACAAAAATCTATATATATTTATTAAAATCTATTTATATATTGTATAATAATAATACATTTGCATATTCTGTGACCTAGAGCTTTCAATGCCCCCATTCAAAAATTGACACTGGCAAGCTTTAGAAACCGAGATCATCTCGAAACTTTGACACTCCTTCCAACCAAGAACAAACCCCACAAATTATCATCACTAATCCCGCAATAAGATGTTGTTTTGAAAAACCATTCACAAACCACTTAATTACTCACACCAAAGTTAATGTATTATTAAGTATACATATATTAAATATTTAATGTATAAGTATTAAATAATATATTAAATATTTAATATATAAATATTAAATAATATATTAAGTATTTAAATAATAAATTTAATAGAAAAATATTATAAAGTAATAATTTAAGTATAATAATCATAACCACATACTTAAAAGTAGTTGTGATATAGGGATGGCCACTATTTTATAACTTTCAAAATTAATATCATCTATCTAAATATATCAACTACTTTTAAATATATAAATATAATAACTACTTTTAAATATAAATTATTTATATTAGTGTTATGTGCTTACATTACTGTTACTTGTTTTAATTAATTTTTCACCTTTCAAAATTAATAGTACTTTTAAATATATTTATATTAGTGTTACTTGTTTTAATTAATTTTCGAACTTTCAAAATTAATAGTACTTATCTAAATATATCAAGTACTTTTTAATTATGTGATTCTAATTTTTAATTAAATTAATTGTATTATGTGGTTACAGATTTTGATTATGTGGTTACTAATTTTACATGTTTTAATTATGTGGTTGTGATACTCTTACCTGTTTGAAGGTTTTTAGGTTTTTTTAGCGTCTCTCTAAAAGAATGATCTTCTGACCCATTCAAGTTTGCCTTGACAGTAAATATGATTTCGATGGCATACAGTTGTCCTGAAAGTCACCCATGAGTTTTACTATAGTCACCCGAGTTTTAATATGGAAGAAAATGATCAAATTTCATCAATCAAGCAGCTGATCTTCTGACCCCATAGTAAATTTGATTTCGATGGCATACAATTGTCCTGAAAGTCTCCTTCACATATCTTCGTATCAATATGTAAATTTGATTTCGATAGCATACAGTTGTCCTGAAAGTCTCCTTCACATATCTTAATATCTTAGTATCAATATGTGAGAAAGAAAATAATCAATTTTCATCAATCAAACACCTTCACATATCTTAGTATCGAATCCAAGAACACAGTATTTGTGCTAATCAAATCCGAGTTATGTTAAGTGTTTGAATGCCATTTCTTTGTCTCTCTTCGAACAATCTTTCTCGCATTCGTAAAATTTGATTTCAATTGCGTCCAATCCTCAAAGTTATTGAGATATATGCACACCCGTTGGGTTCCAATCCCAATCAGATATATGCACACCCGTTGGGTTCCAATCCCAATCCATATTGGTTATTGGCGGAACTTTCTCATTTTTCCCCTCTGGTTATTATGGCGGCCATCAATCTTGCAGCCGACGATCCCTAGTTTTAATTGGTAGGCGAAGAGTGCAACCCCAACATGTATGTTAGTACTACAACGTTTATAGACAATCTAAATTCTGTTTTGCAAACCCTCCTCTCAAATCTGTCAGATGGCTTCGTTACTTCAATGCGAATCAATTCTGGCAAAACGGATCGTGTCTATGGTCTTGCGTATGTCGGAAGTATTTGAGCGCACGCGAGTGCTCTCAATGCATGGAGGAAGCAGCGAGACAAGCAAAAGTACTCTGTTCTCAATCTAATGGTGCTCGAATTCATTTGGACGGTTGTCTTCTCCTCTATGAGAAAAATACTTTTTATAGTCAGGATGTGGATGCTGGGAATTATGTTTATTGTGCTTCCACAGCTTACCTGTCCTCCCAAGAGTGAAGGTCGAGGTCTCCAGGCTGGCTATTTTATGCGCTACTCAACTTACTCGTTTTTCACACATAACCAGACTTTCCGTATGAGTTTCTAGATTTGCTACAACTATTTGTTGTTTGATTCTCATG